>VXBZ01009173.1:1310676-1351365 GCA_013399135.1 Heliornis fulica
TGTGCTGGACTCTCTTGAGGAGTTCTCTGTCCTTCTGGAACTGAGGGGCCCAGAACTGGATGCCACACTCCAGGTGAGGTCTCACCAGGGTGGAGTAGAGGGGGAGGAGGACCTCTCTTGACCTACTAGCCACTCCCCTGCTAATACACCCCAGGATACCATTGGCCTTCTTGGCCACAAGGGCACACTGCTGGCTCATGGTCATCCTGCTATCTACCAGGACCTCCAGGTCCCTCTGACCTATACTAATCTCCAACAGGCCAGTCCCCAAACTATATTGGTACCTGGGGTTGTTCCTCCCCAGATGCAATACCCTACATTTGTCCTTATTAAATGTCATTCAGTCTCTCCCTCCCAGCCTGTCTAAATTTTGTTGAATGGCATCACAACCTTCTGGGGTGTCACCACCCCTCCCAGCTTTGTGTGTGCACAGTCAGCAAACTTGCTGACTGTGCACTCTATTCCCTCATCCAGGTCATCAGTGAAGACATTGAACAACACCGGTCCCAGTACTGACCCCTGAGGAACTCCACTAGTGACAGGCCTCCAGCCAGACTCTGCCCCATTAAAGAACATTAAGAACTGGAACTTGTGACTTGTTGGGGTGGAAAGTCATTCATTTGAGCTTGGCAGTTGCTGAAGATAGTGAGACTGCATTATAAGAAGGTGTATTTCAGTCTGTCAGTTAGTTGGTGCAGACAATAATTTCCAGTGTAAGCATGTTGACACATGACCCTCCTGGGAGGAGTAATGTGTTCCTCACTCCAGGGAGGGGAACTCTGACCATGCCCTAGGAATATACCTGTACTGCTATTGTGACTCAGCTTACACATGCTTATTTATGAAGCTGCTGTAATTTAAGCAGATTTGATCACAGATCTATGTTCTGAAATGCTTCAGCCTTTGTTTCATATCCTAACTCGCATTAGATTAGGTTTTGAACTACTTACATGGAAGTGTTTGGTGCTAGAGATAGCTACAAATCATTATTTTAGGCACCCACCTTTATATATCCTGGATTCTGTTCCTGAACAAAGTCAGAATATTTCCTTAGGCTAGTCAGCTGTTCTGACAGTCACTATGATAACTTTCTGTGGAGATGGAAAGCTGGCCCCAAATGGTCTGGGACCGTTTTTTGGTTTTTTTTTTTCAGTTTCCCAAAGCCAACTTTGTCACTAGCTGTGTAGCTCCCAGTAACTTCTGTAGGAGTCCTGTGTGCAGATTACTGTGTGAGATCTCTTGAGCCCACTGAATGTAATACAAAATAACTTTTTTTTTTTTAAGATAATTTCAGTGATGTTTTCATTCACATTCATACATTCATTGGCTGCTGCTGACAGCAAGAAGCTTTGTGTCATCTTTGATTTCAGATAGTTATATTCTAGATGTGGAGATTTCAAAGCTGATAATGCCCCCAGTCAAAAGGCATTAATTGTGTTCATAAAGAGCCCACCGACTGTGTTTGCCAGTGTGGGAGTTCACAGTCTTTTACTGCTTCTGGCTGTCCTTAGAGAAGGTTGATGATAATCCATAGTTTCTGGAATCTTAGGACTTCTGCTTTTTTGACCCAAATTGATAGCCAGTAGGTGGCACAAATGATGCCATTTCTGTTCACTGGAGAAAAATGATGGTGCAAATGCTGTTTATTTTCCAGAACTGAAGTGCAGACAGCATTTTTATTGCTCCCTGTTTTCCACTGTGTCCTTTCAGCCTGATCTGCACACAGCTTGCTCTAAGCCATGCTGCCATGGCTGTAGCAGTGTCAGGTAGCTTTGTCTCAGCTTTTCTGCATCTGTGGTAGAAGTGGCAAGGCATTCCCTAATAAACCACAGGGACTAGAGACATAACTTTCCATCCAGCACCTTAGGCTACAGCCATCTTTTATTGCCACTTATCCATGAAAGACCTATTACATGTTTTACCCCTCCTGAGCTTGCAGAGAGGCTGTGGATTCACTCAGCACTGTTAACCAGAATTGACAACCACGAATTCTTCCATCCCAACAGCGTGGCTCCACGTGTTGCAAGGCCAAAGAGTAGTTGGATTAGAAAGTGTCAGGACTGTGTGATAGAAATAAATTCCCATCTGAAGCAATTCTTCCTGAAGGCTCTGTGGTTGTCATGAAAAGTGTGGGGGCCCATACAGCTTGCATGTTTGTGTGATCTACATTCTGCTACAGGATCTGGAGAGCTGCAGGCTACGTCTGGACCCTGAGATGGACCGGCACAGGTATGAAAGAAAGATCAGCTTTGCTGGGATTTTGGATGAAAATGAAGATTCAAAGGATTCCCTGCACAGCAGCAGCCACACCCTCAAATCTGAGGCTGGCTTCGAGGAGAAAAAAGGTTTGTCAGCACAATAAGCCTTTTGTTTTCTCAGGGCTTGTGAAGTGGCGCTTGATTTTATGTTTTCATTTGCACAGACTGTTAAAAAGCAGGCAGCCATGGAGTCACGTGGCTTTGAATCATTTCTGAGACGCTTCTGGCCTTCAGGGTTCAATATAACAAATGTGAGAAGCAAAGATGTTAAATTTTATAAAACACTGCTATGACTGAAACCAATTGAGAGCATAGCAAGAATTCTAAAAAGGAGGATGCTTTGTTTGCAACTGTCTCTCTCAGTGGGATGCTGAGAGAAGGATCACTCTTTGATTCACTTTATTAAAAAAAAGAATAAACCAAAAGTGTTCTTGTTTGGTTTTTATTCTGATGACAATTTTCATTTTCGGGAAAACCATAGAAGGGGAGATTGGGATCTTTCTGTGCAAATCTGTACTGGTCTGGAAGTCATGGCATTTTGCTGAATTAGTGCTGGATCACTTGATCTCTCAAATTCTTTGCTACCACATGAAAAACACACACCTATGTGGCTTTTGATGGCTAGCAGATTAATGTTACCCACATACTGTATACTGTACAAGCAAACCTCAAGCTCACTGTGTTTGCTGAGAACAGCAGATTGTTTCCATTTTTGAGCCATCTCATGCAAAACTCATATACTATCTGATGGTACAAGTGTTGCAATACAATATACAGTCATCGTGCGTATTTGCAATTAGAGGCTAAACTGCCAGAAAGTTGCCTGTAAATGATTGTCCCTCTTAAAAGTTTTCTAGAGCTGTTTAAATTCTGTCTCACAGCAGCCATATAAAGATGCAGATGTCTGAATGGTAATTTTTGATGATTGTTTGAAAAGGATAAATGTTTGATTGCTTGAAAAGGATGGATTCATTGGCTGGTTATCCTCTAGATACTGTAACACGTATTAATGATTCAGAGGAGGTTTTATTGACTCCAGGGGGCTTTGGATAAAGTTTGTGTTGTCTTCAGCTGTCACCCTGACACAGTTACTGGAAAAAATATTACAACAATTTCCAAGACTTACTTAGTGTTAAACTGCCTCCAAAGTTGTGTGTCAGGTGGGACAGTAACTCCTGTGAAGACAGCTAGGTATCCACCTAAGAAAGGTGAGCTGGATAAATTCATGGTCACCTTCATCTTTTGTACCCTTGTCAGCCCAGAGAAGCACACAGCCTTATGGTTCGTGTGATAGTCTAAAATCAGTGGGATAAAATGTCTCTGACTATTTAGATGAGGGAAAGCTTGGCTTTGGGGTGTTTGTTGGGGCTTTTTTTTTAAGATAGTTATGAAAATTACTGGAAAGTACTTTTCAACCTCTCAGGCAGCAGTCCCACCCACTTGGATGTTACCTGAGTGGGAGAACACCTGCAAGAATCATGGAGTCCTGCTGGAAAATGCTGATGGCTATCCTATTTTTCTTAGAGGCAATTCTGGCTTATGTTTTCGTTCATGTATTACTGTGCTACAGGAATAATGCAGCATTGAGGTATTTTTGCAAAGATAGTATTAACTGTCTGCATCCTTGACTCTGTTAAACTGCATTTTCCCTGAAGTTTCAGTTGTTTTTTTTTCCCACTCTCCTGTTTCCCTAAGCTGTCATGTAGTACTCCTTTACTAAAGCTGTGTCTTTACTACGTTTTAGAGATGGGAAAAGTGACTATGGTAGGAAGGCTGAATCCTAATATACTCTAGAAAAAGTATTTGTAATATTTTGGAAGCTAAATAAATGCAAGATAATGTTATATTTTGAAATTAAAATAATTATATTCTTTTCTCTGGCCACAGCATATTCTTCTGGGTATCCACCTGGGCCAAACATAATAGATGCAGAGGCATCTTCTGTAATCTACATTTTTCTAGATAAGAAAATGTTGTTGTTTGAATGTAACTAAATTTTTTATTTTGCCTGCAGTGACAGGTTTATTTATCTCAACCTCTTTGATGAGTACTAATCTCTTTCCTTTCATTTTTTTCCTGAGTGTTATAAACTTTGCTCTCATTGCTCACCCTAGGCATGGCTTAACAACTATCCAAAAGCTACGAGTTTACTGTATAGACCCTGCTCCAGGTAGGTCTGAAGTACAGACACTAAAGCTAGGTAGATGCAGGCTCTCAGAGGATCATATGTACTACTTGTGTGCTAAAATGGGATTCTGCAGACTTCATGAAATGCAGTTACAAGTACTTAAATGGTTTGGTGTTTGGACTGTATTGAGGCTGATCTGAACAGCATTCAAGCAGTAGCGATTACTGAGGAATTCGGCATGGTCACTTGGAGGGAGATTCTCTGGTCACTCAACAGTGGTTTTCCCAGCTGATTCATGAGGACTGAGGAGTAGCTTTCAAAACCTATCCAGCTGTCTTCAGACAGGACACTTCAGTTAGCCACTGGAAATGGGAGTGGGAATTGGGTTCTGGAGGAATTAGGGGCATTCTCAGGAGGAAAGGTGTGTTTGAATTTTTTTTTATTATTATTATTTTTTTTCCTGAAGCCAAAATACAATTCTGTTAAAATATTTTGCTTACCCATGGTATCCAAAAAGCTGTCCCCTGTTCATTCTCAACAACACACCAAAAGGTAATCGATCACACATGGCCTTGCCTGACTAGATCTGCAGTAAAATGACTGAGTGTTGCAACATTTGGACTGACATGCTGCTATGTACTGCCTTTGAACTAAGAGGAGAATGAAAGTGCAAACGGTTGGTGCTTTGAACATTGAACCATTTCATGTCTGTGCTCATCAAAAATGCAGAGTGTCAATGGATGTTGTTAATGCCTGAAAGCTGCTGATTTGTCTGAAGGAGAGGATCTACGTGCTTCCGTTTCCTCTAAAGCATTCTAATGGTGAAGAGTAACATGCAGAGACACGGATTTATGCAAATCTTACTTCAAAGAAGTCTTGAGTGCTAACCTCATGAAGCAGACTACCCTTCTGCAGTCACAAGTACTGTACAAATAAGTGATCCTACTGCAGAGCTCAGTGAGGTTGACAGAACCCAGGCCCACAGGAAAATAGGTTTGTTCATGGCGCCTTGTTTATGCTTGGGATTCAGCCATCTGTCCCTAGCAAGAGGTGATTCTGCACTAATGTAAACCCCAAGGGCTGGCAAAGAAAAATGCAATTTACACCCATTGGGCTGCTCCTGTTTCCTGACAGGCATTGATTCAAACTGGTGTGAATCGTCGTTTTTCCTTGTCCACATTTCGGGTTTTTGTTAGAGCAGGTGGCTCTACTTGCTGGTGGTTGAATGAGGGCTAATTCCAAATACAGACAAGGCCTGAGGTGGTGCACCAGGTCTCCAGAAACACGGTGCTGAACACATTTCTGTAAAGCATCTTTACTGCCTGATTGACAGAGCTGCATTGGCGGTGGCTTTGGAGGGAGCCTCTGGCCCCACATTCTTTGATAGAAGGAAAGACGCTGCAATAGAGGCTGGCAGCGAAGGTCGGGAGGGAGGGGAGGGTCAGGATATCTTTCTTTTTTAAATGGGGAAAAATTAAGGGGAAAAAAGTCCTCTTTTATTCTTTTAATACAGTTCCCATCAGGAAGATCAGGATAGGAGGCTCCCGCTTGCTCCAGATTAAAGGAACCCGCAGTTTCCGGGTGAAGAAGGGGGGTTCCCTTTCCAGCATTCGCCGGGCCGGCAGCCTAAAGAGCACCAAGTTATCACGGCAGGACTCAGAGTCTGAGAATGAGGAGCTGCAGCTGTCCCACAGCAGGGACACTGTCACTGATATAGGTAACTTAGACGAGTGGGTGGAAAGGGAGGGGACAATAGGGAGGACCTAAACTCTTGATGTGATTGCAGCAGAGCTAGAAGGGACAACAAACCCCCACCCCAGCAGGATAGGGAAAACCTAGAGTCCCCTTCAGCGACTGCCTGAGCTGGGGCACGGTCGAAGTCCTGGGTGCAGCGTCAGCGCCACGCACAGGTGGTCAATTCAGAGCTCCGTGTTAGAGCATGAACTCTCGGAATGCTGGTGCCTGCCAGCCAAACGCACGCTGTCTTTAGGGGAGCACATACATGTGTGTGTCTGTACGCACAAACACACCCCCTAAATCATGTGATATAATGAATATGCATATATGGTATTTTACTGTCCATATTAACAGGTAGGGGATATATATATATGTATAGACATGCGCTTCATATTCTGTGTAGCATATGATGTCATAGGTGTGCCTGTATGACATCTAATATATATATTCCTATAAATAGAATGTGAGATATACATGCTACGTACTGTATTTCTACATATTGGCATATACATATATTTTTACAGTTTACAGACACCTTCCTTAGTCTTCAAAAGATGGATCCCTTTTTATTTATCCTATGGAAACCAAATGTGTCTCTTGCCACAGGAAATCTCCATCCCAGTTGAGTTAAGGGGGCTCCCTCTTCTAGGGGTGTTAACCAAAACCTACACTTTGGATACATTTATAGCGGAATATAGCCTCCCAAGCTTAATGGTTGTTTTTATGTTGCCCAGAAGATCCTTCAGTAGGAGAACATGGAGTATGGGATTGCCTGTTATATAGACTTTGGCACATTACAGTTCACTTAAAGAGGAGAAAGAAAGGTTTAGCCTGAGTTCATCCCCGGCGGTCTCGTAGCAGCATTCTTGATAGTATTACAGGAGGCCCACAGGTTATGAAAGGGCTAGAGGAAACATGGGGATCAGTGAAGTTTCCAGAGAAATCTCTCCCTTGCCTGAGTTCTTTAGGGCTAGTGTAATAGAATCAGGAATTTTTTCCCCTTTCATCCCCATGACATTAGCAGTTTCCATGGGCTATTAGCAGTGATTTTGCCTATTGGCATTTCCAGTTGGATGCCATTTCTGGTTGGATTTTTGTTGACATCTTTAACCACAGAGCCCAGTCAATGCAGATCACTAAACCAACCATTTGCAGCATCTGAATGGTGCAAATAATTTGTTTTTGATGGTTGTTTTTTTTGTTTACCTTCTCCCCTTCCATTAAAGAAAAAATGTGGGGAGGGAGCAGTATTTGTTACTGACTAGACAGCCTGTGAGCTGAGTCTAAATGGTTCTTGTAACTGTCAAGCCGGCATGACGCAAGGATTTGGGGAGGGGTGTCCAAACGCAGTCTGTCCAGTGTGGCACATTCTGTGTGCTCTGGTCTGTTCCCACGAGGCTGGCCTGGCTTACAAGTGCTGTCCCTAGTCTTAAAGCACATGGGGAGCAATAAAAACAACCACCTTTTGGGTATTTTTCTTTTGAAGAAGGGAGCCCTTGGAGCGCGAGTGAACCTAGCATTGAGCCCGAAGTGCTGAGCAACACAGGCACGGAGGAGAACTATCATCGGAACATGTCGTGGCTGCATGTAAGTACGAGTCGCTGGCAGCACTCTCAGGGATGCCATTTTCGGTAGGAAAACCTTTGTGCTGGCAATAACCAGATCACAATCTGTGCTTTCTCCATGTAGCATCAAGGATCTCGAGCGTAAGTAAGCTGCGACCTTTGGAGGTTGTCTCTGTAATTCCTAAAAGGGACTAAAACCAGAATGTTTTTGTCTTACTCTTTCTGTTTCGTATATTTAGTTTGTAAGGGAAAAGAGACTGTCTTTCTCTTGATGTGCAGGGTACCCATGCTACCTCAGCTGAAAAAATCCATTAGCTTTGTGTCTTCTCTTTAGCCCAGCTAGTAGTTCCTAGTTCAGGATAAGCAACAGAATGGGCTGCAGTGTGAGCTGGGCTTCCAGCTTCTGGGAAATGGTGTTTTACAAGCAACTTGAGCTGGAGGTTCTCTTGTGACTGATATATTTGATAACTATCGGAAGATTTTTCCTAGGGAGTTTTTTCCACCCATTTGTAAGTCAATTTATACTTTTTTTTTTTTTCCCTCACATCAACTCAGTGACAATGACTTTAATTATTCACCTTGTGGAGAAAAGTATACTTATCTTTGTAACATCTTCTGTGATTGGCTTAGGTGCATTCTATCACAATGTCTAACCCAACAGGGTCTTGTGTAGCTTTGACTCTTATCAAACAGACAGGGAATACAACAGTGTAAATGTGTTTTGGTCATGCAGGGCCTGAGACATCCATTTTGGTGATCTCGGTCCCCATGATTTAGACGTGCCAAAAGTCTGTCTCCCTGTGCACAGACTGATTGCATCCTGCATGTGTGTATGAGGACAGATGCCTTTTGACGACTTCTGAGTTGCCTTCGGGAAAAAGCTGCTAATAATGAGTTGATATCCCACTCTTTTCCCCATGTATTTCACATGGTCCGCTCTCAACTGCTCCATTCCTGTGAACAGGCTTAGTCTGCTGATGTCATGTCAGAAGCAGTTCTCAATAGTTGTTCTTTTTGTACGAGGGCGGCAGGGCACCAAGCCTGAATGTCATGGCTTCCAAGCTAGTACCTCAATCCCTGGACTATCCTGCTTCTCTGTCATCACTCTAATGCTCTTGGTAATGATGACACCCCATGTTGAAATTCAGTGTACTGAACTGAGTATGTTAGTTGTGAGATTGTGTACTAGGTGAGGAATTGCTAGAGAATAAGGGCATCTCCCCAGCTAGCAGCTTAGGATAAATCATGGTGCCTTTGCTCAGTGTTGGGAGCATGCCTGGACTCATAAATACAGGGCATAAACTGAAAGGAATTTGAGATGTTTGTCTCACTTTACATGTGATTAGGCTGCAATGGAGAAAGGAGGATTTGAAAAATCGGCTGTTCCAGTTAATGCCACGCAAGTACCAACATTGCATGAGAACTTTCTCTTTTTATTTGCTGGAAAGAAGGTATGGGGGGATGGTCACTAAAAACTACAAAACAAGAACAAAAGGCAAACCAAAAACCTGCTTTACTTAATGGTCATGAGCAAACTACTCAAAAGGATCACTGGTTCCAGTTACTTCTGTGCATGCACTAGCATTTCCTTTACCTCTGCTTTGGGGCAGCCCAAAGTGTGATGTCCTCACTCTATGTCAGTGTATCATAACTAAAAGTTGCAGCAGTGGACCAGAGCCTAGGTAGAGGCAATACAGTGCTAATCAGATTTATGCCATTGGCATGTTGATACAGCAAGAGTGGCTTGAGTTATTCCTGACTGACCCAAAAATAACATGAGGCCAGAACAGGCAGGCAAAGAGGAATCCCACATAGGTAGCACAGATTATTTTTTTTTGTTAAATGAAGCTTCTGAGTTTTCAGAAGCCTAAATATTTGAGGGTTGAAAGTGATGGGGCTGCCTTACTTGAGAGAGCAAGCAGACCGCATCTGTGCAGGCAATAAGTGGATGGAAGAGTTGTGGATAGCTTCTTTCTCATAGTTCTGGGCATTTCTGCACTAGGATATGGAGTGAAGAGAAGGATTCGTTAAGACCAGTTTGACCTGCAGTGTGTATGGCTTCAAGAAGCCTCTGTGTATTCATCAGTACTAGGTTTGTGTGTAACATGGAAGACCAATGTACAGAGAGCTGCTGGACCCAGCTTTGCTCCTCTGAAACTCTCAGTTACACCAGAGGCAGTCACTGAAGTGTAGGCTTACTCAAGACTGTCTTTAATGAATTAGTTTAGGAACTCAACAGTGTTGCTGCAGCAAAGCAGGGCTCAGAATCGCTGAATGCCCAAATATTTACTCTGATTCTTAGATGGGTTTTAGAGCTCCTTGCTGCCATATGGCAACACCATAGCAGTAGTAACTGATCCAGCTAACATAAAGCTAGGCTGGATGGGGTGACCCAAGCATGGTCAGTGAAGCATATGCAGAAAAATTGGCACAGCCTATTCCTACTTGGTAGCATACTGAGACATTTCCTTTTATGTTCCTTGGAGGAAACTTAACCCTCCAACCCAATAGGTTTGCAGCTGGAATGACGGTTGAGTAGCTGACAACTTCCAGTCCAAGCTCTCATCTCAGAGTGGCAGTACAACAAATTCCCTGCAGACTGAGAGAACAGTTTTCCTCAGCCTTCATCTTGCCATCAGACAATCATACACCTCTACAGTAGCTCTGCCTCTTTGCTTTTGTAAAACTAATGTTTCTTTAGCCATACCTAGCTAGTTTGTGAACTACTTTGCAAGTACAGAGCTCTGTGCAGACACACATGCTTTCAAAAAGCTGTGTTGAGCTTCGTGCCTCCCTAGGTAGGCTGTGGAGTAGTTAGCATAGGCTGCCCTATGCTGCCTCTGTGCAATGCCCTTTTCTGTAGGTGACTGTTCTTTTTTCTTTTCAAGGTTATGATCCTGTTATGCAACCAGCAAAGTTTCATTTGTACCCACATTGACTACTGTCACCCACACTGCTACCTCTATCACAGCCGGTCCTGCGCTCGCCTTGTCCGGGCCATCAAACTCCTGTATGGCGACACTGTGGACTCTCTGCGAGAAAACAGCACGTTGAATAGTGTGGCAAGAGGCAAAAAACAGAAGGAAGTGAGTAGAAGGTCATAATTGCCTTCAAGCACTGCGTAATGTATTCAGTCTTTCATCACAAAATGAGCACAGCCATTCCTAAATACAGCTTTGATGTAAAAAAAAAAAAAAAAAGAAATCTATAAAGTCATTTAGCATTATGGAAGGAACATATTCTGTATTGATTAAGAATAATTTTAGTTTCTGATAAGGTCGCTTAAAGGCTTATAACCTGACTTTAATATTATTTTATGGCCTCTACTTGTCAGCCCCTGGAGTCCAATTTCTTTTGTCATGTTTCTTCTCATCTATTAATATGCATCACTCTTGAAATTCTTGTAAAAATCTTCTGTAATTTCTTTCTTTTAGGTCTGAGCTCTCTGAGCTGTTCCAAGAATTGTACAAATTAGTCTGTAATGTTACAATCTTTCTAGTGATAGTTTTAACAACCACTTCAGCAGGATATTCAAAGAAGAATTGTGTCTTTTTAGCCCTAAAAGTGGTGCCTTTAACTTCAGCAGAAATACATTCCTCCATTCAGTAAAATGCCCTGCCAGGTACCAACTGAGTCTTGTCAACACTAGGTTAATACTTAGATATCCCAAGCCAGAGCAGGCAGACTACAGTTATTGTGGGTACCTGTAGTGGCAGAGTCATTCCACAGCCTTGCAGTAACATTGAAAACAAAAGTGTTTGGGAAACTCATGAAGATTTCACTTGGGTAAAGAGGCTAGGTAAGTGGACAATGAGGGAGTAGGAGACAAGTTGATAATGTTTCTTCATCAACCAGCAGATTGCTTGTCTCCTGTCAAGTTAGAAAATCGAGGGGTATTTGCATGGTACAAAGCACAGAGCAGATGAAATAACAGCTAGAAATTCTGCTTTTCTAGAAACTGTAAGCCCCATATCTTTCCTCTGGCTTTGAGTAGTGTGTCATGTAGGAAGAGAGGCAATTGTTTTCTCTGCAGAAAGCAGGCTTGAGAGGAGCAGCTGGCAGTGTTCATGAAAGGTAGTAAAAGAGTACTATGCATTACTGTGTATTGTTTCAGCTCCATCTCTGGTTTTCTGGGCAAAGTGATGCACATTTCATCATCCACCAAACCATCAAAGCCTTTTAGCAACAGCAAGGAAAAAAGAGTTTGGGGGACAATCAAATTTCCTCTAAACGTATGCATCTCACTGATACCAGTCCTGCTGCCAGCACAGGAGGAGGCTTTGTGCTACAGCTCTGGTGCTAGACAGTTTCTAGTGTGTGGAAGTTCATCCTGTACATTATCCCCCTTCCCACGTTTTGGAAAATCTAAATGTGAACTCTGTTTTCTTTGTTTTTGTTTTTTTTTTTTCTTCCAGTGCTCAGACAAGTCATGCTTGAGAACTCCTTCCCTAAAAAAGAGAGTGGTTGATATCAACTTGGAGGGGAAGAAGGACTCTGGCATGCTAAAATACATCAGGCACCAGGTAAACTAGGTCATATGCTCATTAGAGAGGCTGAAACATAGGTGTCAGAGTAGACTAGATAACAAGAAGGAAAATGTGCATGGATCACCAAACCCATTTGAAGAACTGTCCCTGCATCTCAATCAGTTCAGCACTGCAGGTTTTGCCCAGCTGAGTAATACTAAATTTAAGCCTCTTAAGGTAACTCTATCAAAGACTACTTTAAACATGTGGCTCCATTAAATCACAGTCTGCATCTCTGGCTTCCCATAGTGAGACATTCATCCCAAAAAGAAGGGGAAAAAAAAGATAAAAATCCACAAATGTGTTTCAATACAACCTGCCAGTTTACAGCAATAGTTTTCATTGTTCTTCCTTGTTCAGTGTTGTTGAAGAAGCAACAGGCTGTTCACATGCTTGTTCATGGCAGTGTGAGATTTTTGTGAATCTGTACCACCATTTGAGCACAGCCTTAAGAGAGCTTTGCTTCCATTTTGTCCTCCTTATCATTGTTTTGGTGACATGAGTGACTAGCAAAAAGGCTGAAGGAACTAGCTTACAAGCACTGCTCTTCCAGTGCAGGCTGAAAGAAGCGTTTTTCCCTGGAGCATTGTCTGAAAGGGCTGAAACTAGAGGTTGTCAGTGGGTAATCTGCAGACAAAAACTAGTGTAGAAGTACTGAGTGTAGTGTTCACTGTGGCTGGTTTATACAGCTCAGCTATAAGGCTTGGCTTGGCTTTTTGCAGGTAATGAGCCTCTCCCCTGCACCTCTGTCACTGCTAATCAAGGCAGCTCCTATCCTCACAGAAGAGATGTATGGAGACATCCAGCCAGCAGCATGGGAGCTTCTGCTCAGCGTGGATGAGCACATGGCTGGAGCAGCAGGTAAAAGAACAAAACCACTTAGTGTGGCTACCCTGGCTGCACAACTCACAAAGGGCCTTGCAAGACAGCTTGTAACACAGGAGCCTGAATGTCACTGAGGGTTCCAATCTTGGGGCTGTTTGATTTTCACAGACCTTCATGTGCTCTGTACAAGAGAGGTGGTCAGAAGGATCAGGAAGGCAATTTCTTAGCCCCTGCTTGTGGTGTGGATGATTAGGTCAAAATTAGTATTTGTGCATAGCTGGGTTTCTAGGCAGAGAAAACACAGGGATTTAACCTGTCCAGAGTTTACTGAAGTGTTTTGTATGTTGCATCATGGAAATTGTTCATGTTAGTTGAGGGCTGATAAAAAAAAATGAGAACAGGAGTTAAACTGTCACAGCTCCTCTGTTGTGCTGAAAGGAAAATTCTCATATTGCAGGGTGACAGCAACATTGCTCAGTCTCATGTTATGGTATTTATCTAAATTTTCCATTTCCACTTGATATTTAATTGTGCAGATGATGTTTGCTGATGACATATAGTTGAGAGGAATCTTTAAGACAGCAGATTAGAGCTTCATATACCTTGTATTACCTTGAGAAAGAAATTCCAAACATGGGATGAAAGTTATTACTACAGGGTGTAAGATTATGTCCTTGCAGACTAGAAAGATGTTTTTCTGTTATGAGCTTGGATCTTCTCCCATGGAACTGATACAGGTTCAGACCGTATCACTTGGGCAAAAGATGACTGACTGAATGAATAGGACTCATCCATGAAAATAACAAACACAGTCAGGATGTATCAGAAGAGGTATTATGTCATTAGAGATTCAGTGTATTAATGCTGTTGTAAAGCACATTTTGCAGCCACCTGGAGCACAGCACCTCCATGCACAGTTCTGGTCACCGAAGAGACATTTTTAGGGGACAGGTACAATAAAAGATTGTTGAGACAGGGAGAAGAATGAAGAGCCTATATGATGAAGATTTTTATTTAATGGATTCCAACAAAGACTGAGAAAGGATACTATTGCTCTCCATAAAAACAGCAAGCCAGAATTAATTAAGCCTAAGAAGCATGAAGATGAGTATGAACTTTTTATGACCTCTTTCATCTGGGAAACAGAAGATTTCTAACTACCAAAAGAGAGAGCAAATGTGTTTAGGTTTAAGAGTTTGTGAAAGGGATTAGATGTTGTGACTGAGGAGGTCTTTTCTAGTCTTACTGTCCTGTCCAAACACTCATGTGTGCTTGTGCCAAATGTTCAGAAATTAGGAGCCCCAACCCTAGAATCTGGAAGCATCCATCCTACACAATACCCAGTTTGTTTAAATAAAGCATGAGTGAAAACAAGCAAATTTGTAAGCCAGTCTCCCATAACTTTCAAATTCTCCTCCCCAAGCACCCAAGGAGATGGCTTAAAGATTGTCATCTTCCCCAGGTTTGTGCACCTGAAGGAGCCATCACAGGAGATTGATTTACAGGCATCTTTATCAAAAGCTGCTAACAATGCAGTTTTGGAGTGCTGCTCAGACATCACTGCCCTTTTCATCACACTTCAATCTAGCTTTTATCAGTCCTTCATTTTCCACTGTTGGCAGTGAGTCCTGCCCCTTCAGCCTTGCCTTTCTAGGACAAACATGCAGACAGGAAGAGAAAGGAGCAAAATAAAGGGGAACAAGCTGCCTGAAACTGCACTCACTTCTCCCTTTCAAGTCCCTTTCTGGAGGGATAACTTTGGATAGTCTTTCTCTCTTACCAAAGCCTTACCATGGCTGACAGAGATGGGAACAAAGCTTTGCTGTTCTTACTCAGGAAAGATAACTGGCTGCCTCTCCAAAGCAGCCTCTGAGATACATCTTCCTCCTTCTCCCCTTCCCGTAGGGAAGATTAAAATCTGTTTGAAGGTCTGTAGTAGCTTTTTTAGTAGCGACTGATTTCAACCCAAGCATAAATTACTTTCACGAAGGTCTAAACCTGTAATCTCATAATGTTGCTCCTCAAGCTGGGTAAGATCTCCTGTGTTAGTGTACAACAGCACCATCTACTGACCTCTTCCGAGGATGGTTTGTTTGGGGTTTTTTGTTTACTTCGGTATGAAGTAAGCTCACACTTTTGAATCAGACCTACTGAGAATTGACATAGTTACATTGCAGAGACCAAAGAGCAGAAAGTTCTCCGAACTGGAGAAACGGGTCCCTACAGATTTGGAGCAGGACTTGAGAACAGAAATAGGAACCTTCTAGTGCAAGGCAGGACCTAGGCAGCCAAAGAGCAGCCTTGGTTTTCTGCAGTGCTCAGACTGCCTCCCATTAGCAGAGCTCATGTCCTGGCGCCTTCTGACTTAAGTGCTGAAGCAAACGCAGTGGCACATGTCCTCTTCCCCCTGTGGAGGAACAGCCACCAAATCTAGATAAATTGTCTCAGGTGATCTGTGGCCAGCTGCTGGTCAAAGAAGCCATGAACCCTCTGACACACTGAAGTACCACAGCAACACAGTTCCTTCTACATTTGTTTCCTGCCCAGTGCCCCTCAGACACTCATCTAAATTCATTGGCCTCCATCAGTTTAGAGTTTGACTGTGTTAATATTCAGATGTGCTCCAGTGAAACAACTATGGGCCAGCTCAGCTTCCATTGTGCTGTTTTCCATTGTGATCTGGTCCTTTCTCTCACACTTCAGAGCATCTCTTGTTCTCAGGGAGGCAGATTGAGACCATTGCATGGTGCCCATTTAACTAAGAACCTTTCTTCTTGGTTTTATCCATGAAAGTAGACAGGTGAGACCTCTGCTGGGCATTGCCTTGTGCTCTGAGGGAAGGCAGAGCTGCTGTTAAACCAGTCCTCATTAGTCAAAGCAGAAATCACTTGGAAGTGGAATCTTTGAAAGCCAAACTCAGTCACAGATTCACAGAACGTTTGCAGTTGGAAGGGACCTTGAAAGATCATCTAGTCCAACCCCCTTGCCTGAGCAGGATCAGCTAGATTAAATCACACAGGAACACATCCAGATTGGTCTTGAATGTCTCCAGAGGAGATTCCACAACCTCTCAGGGCAGCCTGTTCCAGGGCTCTGTCACCCTCACAGTGAAGAATTTTTTCCTTACATTCAGATGGAACTTCCTCTGCTCCAGCTTGGACCCATTGCCCCTTGTCCTGTCTCTGGCCATCACTGAGAAGAGTCTGACTGTCCTCCTGACACTCAACCTTTACATTAATGAGGTCACCCTTCAGTCTCCTCTTCTCTAAGCTGAAGAGACCCAGCTCCCTCAGCCTGTCCTCATAAGGAAGATGTTCCACCCCTTGTTACTTCAAGAGATGCTCCTTATTTTAAATCAGCCATGACTGAGATTTTTGGTGAGAAAAGCAAAGCTGTATTTTAGTTTAAAAGCAGCTTTTCCAGAAGCTTTCGCAAGTCACTCGCGTGATGCTGTGTGACTCCAAAAGGTGCAGTCTCACGTGCTTGGTTTCATGAAGCAGTGCTGTTTTTGCTAGGTCTGGTAGACTGCTGATCTCATTCCTGGAGCCAAGATTAGGCTTCTTTTCTGGGGGTTTGTACAGCTGCAGTTTCCTTCTGCCAAATAAACACATTATTAAGGAAAAGAGATGATCAGATGTTCTCTCCCTCCAGCTGCCATGTTCCTGCTGTGTGCTGTGAAAGTGCCAGAGGCTGTTTCTGACATGCTGATGTCCGAATTTCATCACCCAGAGACAGTGCAGAGACTGAATGCCATTCTCAAATTTCACACGCTCTGGAGGTTTAGATACCAAGTCTGGCCAAGGATGGAAGAGGGAGCACAGCAGATCTTTAAGGTAGATGGGAAACATGAAATACAGTATTGTCTTTAACAGCCTTCCTTGTGGGATAAATGCGTAATGACACGATGCCATTAAATTGTCTGGAAATCTGTTTAGGGAAAAAAATGTCTGTAAGTCATGCTAGTCAGGAAGGTGATGCTTAGAACTTCTGTATAAACAAAGAGGGTATAATGAGGACACAGGTCAGGAAGAACAACAGAGAAAGAGGGAAATGTGTGACATACATGATGTTAAAGTGTAGAAAGATACAGAATTGGAAAAATTTGTGGAGATAATTAAGTCTTGGATACCTGTGTTCATGTTTAATTAGCAGTACTGACATTAATAATAGTCTGCTGTAACAAAATGTCTTACATGTTTTTGTTTAGATTCCTCCTCCAAGTATAAATTTTACTCTGCCTTCTCCTGTCCTGGGGATGCCATCTGTGCCAATGTTTGACCCCCCTTGGGTCCCTCAGTGCAGCGGGAGTGTGCAAGATCCTATAAACGAAGATCAGTCGGTAAGCAGGCATTGTGAGAGCAAGCACTGCTTTTTCTCTGCGACTGCATGAGGGCAGTTAAGCCAAAAAGATGTTGACTTGTCTTCCTCAGCTGTAAAGAATCTAGTACACAGTCTGTGTAGGGGAGATAGAATTTTCTACACGGGCGTAAGGCTTTTCTGTTTGTTCACTGAGGTACTGTACTGCGTATCGTATCCTTGTGAGAGACAGCAACTCCAGTCTCAGGAGCACACAGCCTTTCTCTCTCCAAGAGAAGATGAGTTCACTCCAGCTGCCTGACAAACCGTTGTCTCTGCACTGATTCATGTGGTGTCTCTTGGGAGAGGTCTGCACCAAGGCTTATGTATTCTAGATATAGCTCCAAGAGGAGTCTCCTGATGAACCTCTGTACAGTTAGCACTAGTCTGATTTCTATTTAGAAACCAAGTTGCTGAATGTCTTGGAGGTCTCTGGCAAAAAAATGCAGGATGTGTGGATCTTAACTAACAGCTTCAGGCTGTGCTTCTTCTCTTTTCTTCCTCACAGAAGTCATTTTCAGCCAGAGCTGTGTCGCGTTCCCATCAGCGAGCAGAGCACATCCTGAAGAACCTACAACAGGAGGAAGAGAAGAAACGCCTGGGCCGGGAAGCCAGTCTCATCACTGCCATCCCCATCACTCAGGAGGCCTGCTATGAGCCAACCTGCACACCAAGCTCAGAGCAGGAAGAAGAAGGTGTGCTCCAGGGCCAGGAACTGCATCCCAGGAACCTGGGAGCATCTGCCCACCAGCATACAGCACTGCTTAGGGGTGTGATATCCAGGTTGTTAGTGTTAGGAATGTCACAACCACATCCATTTGCTGAAGTCTTTAAGTCATTGAGAAAAAAATGTAGTTAAAAATTAGTGCAAGAAAAAACACAAAACCTTGTATGTATGGAGTGCTCACTGTGTGACCTGATGCCCCTTACCTCTCCCCACAGGTTCAGTGGAACTTGCCAGCATTTAACATCTCAAAGCTCCTAGCATCTTGCAAGTTTTAACACAATGAGAATATGCTAGGGATGAAATCTGTCTTCACTAGCTTTAACCCTTTAGTAATTAAAGGGTGGAAGGATTCATCCTTTGGTAGGATCAGTCTTAAGACACATACCTTAGAATAGACTGAATTCCCCGTGGAGTTTTCTACCTTTATGGTGATTCGTGGGGCAGCCTAGATGACCTCCTCAACCTCAGTACCAAATTTTTATTTGGCCAAAGACATGAGTCATGGGAAGCTTAGCCTTTGGGTGAGGATGTATGTTGGTCCAACGAATGTGTCATTGAGTGCAGAGGTGTTCAGACCTCAACATACACTAGGAATCTGTGAGCAGAAATCTTAATTCTTACTGAATCTAAGCAGCAGAAGCCATGATAGTTAACAGCATGTAGATGAAGTGTAGAGCTGACTCAGTGACACACCAAAGCACTGAATACTCTTATAGAACAGTGCTCTGCTGGATCTAAAAGTGTGAGCAAATTACCTATCTAACTTAACTTTCTAGATGTTAAATTGTGCCTTTTGAATGTTATCTGATTTGAATTTTCAGTGTTCCAGTTTGGTTCTAAGCGCTGTCCTTCAGAAAGTTTCCTAAAGCCTGTCAGTTGGATCTGGATTGACATTTCCCATTCTCTTTGTCAGTAGAAGAAGTTGCCAACCTGGCCTCCCGCCGTCTCTCTGTGAGCCCTTCCTGCACCTCCAGTACGTCTCACAGGAACTATTCTTTCCGACGCGGCTCTGTCTGGTCAGTGCGGTCAGCAGTCAGTGCAGAAGGTGGGTTGACTTCACTTTGTATGCTGAATGTATTCCCAAACCTGAGCCATTTCATAATAAATTACTGCCCTGCATTATTTTATCCCCTCCTGCTGTTACAATGTCTTCCCTTCTCATGTTTCATTAGCAGAGTAGTGCCATGGAAAGCACTCTGGCTGAAAAATGGTAATGAAATGGGATTTAGTTCAAATGAAAGTGGGTTCCCTACAAGAAGACAAATTTAAATTAAAAAAACTATACATTTGCAATGAGAATTCTTGATCAAGTTGGCTGGAGCCTTAGTTTCTTCTAGGGGATAGTAATAAACCTGCAGTGCTTGCACAGTGACCAGACAACCTATGATTTTGTTCTCTTTGTACAGCACCTAACGTAAATGTTTATCTGGATAATACCACAGCTTCTTCACTATCACTGAACTTTTGCTTTTCTTACTCTTCCAGATGAAGAACACACTACAGAGCATACTCCAAACCACCATGTGCCACAGCCTCCTCAAGCTGTGTTTCCAGCATGTATCTGTGCAGCAGTGCTCCCCATTGTCCATTTGATGGAAGATGGAGAAGTTCGGGAGGACGGAGTAGCTGGTACTGCCTAGATAAAACTTCAAGGGATTCTTGCTCAGGGGTGGCAGAACCTGCCAGCACTTTGGACAATGGTTTACATTTGTTAGGTGCAATAACTGAAGTGAAAGTGAGGTGTAACACAAGCTTGTATTTGCACACAGCTAATGTTTGCTAGAAGTATTATGTTCTATGCTGTTATGAGGGTATATGTTTCCTATAAAGTTAATGAATAATCTACTAAATCCTCACAAACTATCTGAAAGTAGATTCCCAACTGAAGTTATTTTTTTACAGGGTTTTCCCTTTATTTTCTCCATAATTTGTGTTTGGGTTTTAGGGTTTTTTTGCTCTTTTGGGTTCCTAAAACCAGCCTCAATTCAAGAAAGATATTAAGAAGCTAAAAAGGGTCTTGTGTGGGGGATACCGGGGTGTTAAGATGTCTAAAACAGGTACTCTTGGAGGAGTGATTGCAGAGGCTGAGCTTGTTTGGTGTGATGAGAAGGAAACAAAGAGTTGAATGAATTCCAACTAGAGGTTACAACTTGAGAAGTTCACGTTAGAAGTTTGGAAGGAACTTCATAACCAGGATCATAGTGCACTTTCCATGGATTCTCCATCCACAGCAGTTGTCAAGCCTTGGCTAGTCAAAGCCATGATTGACATACTCTGGTGTTGGTGACAGTCCTGCTCCAAGCAGGGCTTGGACTAGCGACCTCCAGAGGTCTAATCCCAGCATTTTTTTGATCCTATGGCAAATGGAAGGCCACCAGTACACAGCTTGAACATTTTGGTTATGGTCTGTGATGTATTTGTAAATTAAAAATGCATTTTTCTTAATTTGTTTTTCTGACATGTTTAGAGATGGTGGACTGTTGCCCTTCCTTTCTCATGACTCATCTTGTCAGCTGATTGCAGTTAGCTTGCTGTTACATTTTGTATTCAGTTTTGGTGGATGTAGTCAGCCACCTAAATAATGTGTGTCATTTTGATCAGGACTTGAGTACTGAAAACAAAATAATGAATAATTCTCTGTTGCTAATCTTCACAGGATTGCAATTAATTACACTTTGGGGAGTTGATTATCAATACAATTTCCTGCTCATTATCTAATACTGTTCACCAATACCAGATAAAATCACTCAATGAATCACCATGGAATTGAACTTCAGTGCATGAAGAAAAAAAAGTACATGAATATATATGTTTTAATTCCAGATTTGTTCGTCTGGAGTTGTGAATCCAAATAGTTATTTATTATTCCTCTAACAGTGGCTAAGTGCTTCCTGTCAGATCACCAGTAATTAGGGACTGTTTGACCAGGGATGCTGTTGTGTCGAAGAGGCTCCTGTGTGTTGCAGTACAAAACATAACAAATGCAGGAGATTAGGAACATTTGTATCTAAGCATACCAGTTCAACACTTTTCCAAAGGAGATGCTGTTTTCTCTCTTTTACAGTCAGTGCTGTAGCTCAGCAGGTCCTGTGGAACTGCTTAATTGAAGACCCATCTACGGTTCTGCGCCATTTCCTTGAGAAGCTCACAATCAGCAACCGACAGGTGAGCTCTTCCTCTCCCCTTAGAGCAGGGGAGCACACCTGCAAGCAGATCCCTCTGGGCATTACTGAGAAGAACATTTCCTACTATAAGGGGGGACATTATTAATGTTTATAAATATGTAAAGGGTGAGTGTCAGGAGGATGGAGCCAGGCTCTTCTCAGTGATGGCCAGTGATAGGACAAGGAGCAGTGGGTCCAAGCTGGAGCAGAGGAGGTTCCATATGAATATAAGGAAATACTTTTTCACTGTGAGGGTGACAGAGCCCTGGGACAGGCTGCCCAGAGAGGTTGGGGAGTCTCCTTCTCTGGAGACATTCAAGACCTGCCTGGACACATTCCTGTGTGATTTAATCTAGGTGATCCTGCTCAGGCAGGGGGTTGGACTAGATGATCTTTCAAGGTCTCTTCCAACTCCTGACATTCTGTGTTTCTGTGATAATGTAGCACAGAGTCTTTTTGGCCATATGATACTTTGCTTCAATCTTTGGCCACTAATGTAAATGGGACACAGTGGATTACCATCACTAAGGATCTGACTGTCTCTAAGCCAAGCTTTGAACAGCTGCTTAGTAAAACACAACCCTTTCTAAAGACCACAGGGAATATTTCCTGCATCTGTGCCACTTTCTGTGAAAGGTGAGGGTGGTCTTGTCTCTCCTTGGCTTATTAGACTACTTTCTAGTGGCATGGAATACCAGCTCTGACTGGGTGAAAGGCACTGAGACACTGTAACACCTTCTCAACTGCACGCTTGGTGTGTGGTATCAATAATATATCTCTGTCTTCATCTTCCAAGCCGTCACCTAAGAACCAACTACACAATAAATAGTAATCCTCGAGAAAGGCCAGGAAAGGCTGCTTTTAATTCATTCAGTAATTGAGTCTTAGTGGCTCTGCTATTCCTCAGACTTCTTAGCCATAGTCCTCAAAAGTTGTATTTAAGTTCAGAGGGTCACTTCAGTTTGTTAAGTATCTCTGGGAAAGAAGCTGTATCCTGCCCAGCCTCAGAGGCCTCTGAGATATCACAGTCTGCTGTTTTACCATCTCTCCATAGGCCTATGACAACCATGATTACAGAACAGAACATTTGCTTGGAAGCTTCTTTCACAGAATGATGAGGTTGTAAAAGACCTTTAAGGTCGTCAAGTCCAACCATACCTATCCTCTCCTAAACCATATCCCTGAGCACCTCATCTACCCATCTTTTAAATACACCCAGGGAAGGGGACTCCACCTTCTCCCTGGGCAGCCTGTTTCACATCCCAACAGCTTTTTCAGTGAAGAAACTTTTCCTGACATCCGATCTGAACACAGCTTCAGGCCATTTTCCTTTGTCCTATCACCTGTCACTTGGCTGAAGAGACCATCACCCACCTCTCTCCAACCTCCTGTCAGGTCATTCTAGGCAGGGATAAGGTCTCCCCTCAGCCTCCTCTTCTCCAGAATAAACAACCTCAGTTCCTTCAGCTGCTTCTCAGAAGATTTGCCCTCCAGACCCTTCCCCAGCCTGGTTGCACTTCTCTGGACACGTTCCAGGATCTCAATGTCCTTCTTGTATTGAGGGGCCCAGAACTGTACACAGTGCTCTAGCTGCAACCTCATCAATACTGACTATAGTGTCATTGGCACGGGTTGTCATCTACATATTCATGCCTGTAACACTAGCACAAATCTGCTTGCTGTTGGTTAAGAGGATGTGAACCACAGAAGAAATTTATGATTGTTTGTCCTTAGCTGACAGTGAAATTCCTTCCCCTCTATCTCCTCTTCCCACCACAAGAAATGTGTTAGTCTGCATTTAAAGCAGGAAGGCTGTAAAAGAAGAAAAGTGAGGTTTTGTGCACACCTCCTACCCAGCAGCCACAGCTGCTGTGTTGAGCTGACCTAGGTTTCACAGATCACCCAGGTAGTTGTTTGCTGTAGTAAGCACAAGGATTGTCACAGGGAAAGGAGTGCAGAATCGGGATGCTACAGGCAGTGTAGATTGCAGTAGGGTTACTGCCCTCTCTGAGTTAAAACAGAAAGACACTGGCCTGGGTGCTGTGCCCTCAGCCTTATTTGGGGAAATGTGGGAGCACTCACAAGCATACAGTTCTTTATGCACCAAGAGACAGAGCTAAACATGAAAAATGGAAACATGAAGAGCCTGGAAAAGTGGGAAGAAACAAAGCCAGAGAGGACAAAAGGGAAAAGTCTGTCCTCCACTTTGTGATGGAAGAACACTTGCTTTTCTTTCCAGGATGAGCTGATGTACATGTTGAGGAAGCTTTTGTTGAACATTGGAGACTTCCCTGCCCAGACATCTCATATCCTCTTTAACTACTTGGTGAGTAGCTTGTGGATCCACTGTATAACCCAGAACTTCATCTCTGCCTGTATGTGTCCAGAAAAGTTAATGTCATTATCTGCAAGGAAATAAATGCTCTTGACTTTTCCTATATAGCTCATACCTGCTTCACCAGGCTTACACCAGCCTTCCAGTCCTTCTAGGGGGAGGAAAAGGAACCTTCCTTTTTTTACTAAACCCCTAAGCAACCTGTCATGGAGTTCTGAATTGAACCACAGACAAGTTGTAGACAATAGAAGGATGCCAATGCCAGAAACCTTTATTTATTTTACTTGATTTTGATTCCAAAAGCGCCTTGCTCTTGGGCAGTCCTATCAGAGAAAATCTAAGAGCCTCTTTCAAAATTGTGGAAAATGCTTTTGTTGGAGCTAGGAGATAAAAAGCCAAACAAAGCCAGAAAGATGTGTGCCATTCCAAGAGGCCTCTGTTATTTGTGAGTTGTATGTGGGCAGTATAGCAGCGCAGAAGTCATACAAAGTCTCTTAGTGAAGCCCCTCTTCTTAGTGAAGAGGTTATCCCTGTTCCTCATCTACAGTGGCTTTTAAGGGTGGGCTGCAACAGTATTTTATGCCTCCATGCATCATCCTCTCTAAAAGAAAGAATAGTACAGGCAGAGTGTTGTGTAAGAAGTATAAACTTGCAGGACATAATTTTAATGTGTTTACCCCTCTGAGTGAAGAAAGATAGAAAAACAATATTCTTGCTCTGTGTTTACACAATACTCTGCACAATTAAGAGAATGTCTGACCTGATATACCTCTTCTGATTACCTGCAGGTAGGACTGATCATGTATTTTGTACGCACTCCGTGTGAATGGGGCATGGATGCCATTTCTGCCACGCTTACCTTCCTTTGGGAAGTGGTGGGCTATGTAGAGGGACTGTTCTTCAAGGATCTCAAACAGACTATGAAGAAGGAACAATGTGAAGTGAAGCTGCTGGTGACTGCCTCAATGCCAGGTATGAGAACTGAGTCTATAAATCTCACTTCAAAGTTAATGAAAACCTGTGCCAAAAAGGATGTTCGTCAGAACTGGATCAGAAAAAGACCTGTTACAAATAGCTGCATATTCCTAAGTGAGTTTTCTATGAGTTGAGGATTCAGTCAGTAATTCCATCTGTAATACCCTGAGATTCAGAAAGCCACTTTAAGACAGAAGCGAACAGAAAGAGAATTAGAACAGTCTTTTCAGCTTAGAGCTTTGTGCCAGTTAGGCTGTGAAAGGCTGGCAGGATGTCTGCTGTAAGATTGTCTCATTCAGATGGAGTTTGATATGATGCAACCTCTAATTTCAGTCTAGAGAGAACCCAAGAAGAGCATGCAGTGATCTAGGGTGTCATGATTCAAGCAAGAGATGTCTTGCTGAAAACCAGATTTGCCCTTTTAGTATGACAGTTCCTTCCTCAGCATGACAGTTGCTGCTAAAGCCAGCTCAGTCCTTTAGGAACAGATCAATTTCTCATTGGCTGTGGAAGTGTGAGACTGTGCTGACCCTACATAATGGATTCCAGGCAGAACTGGCATTGTCTGTCTGCTCAGGAAGGAGTCTATCACTTCTCAGTGGACAGTCTTTGAGTTAAAGAGGCCGGGGAGAATGCAACTGGTTTTCCTCTTTCAGGAACAAAAACCCTTGTCGTTCATGGACAGAATGAATGTGACATCCCAACTCAGTTACCAGTCCATGAGGACACACAGTTTGAGGCTCTTCTGAAGGTAGGAGTGAAAACAGGCGTGACATGAAGACACTGAAATAAGTTACATCAGTCTTCAGGTCTGTGATATCAGCAGGCTTTGATTAACACAAACTTATTTTGTGTGGTTTATGATTAGAAAAAGAAATTAAGAATTAATACCAGCAGAGTGTACAAGCCTGAGTCATACAAGTTTATGCCTTTATACATAATTAGCTGGATATTATTCTTTTGGGTGTTCTGGTCTTCGTACCAAACAGCTGATAAGTAACAGGATTGATTTCTTCCTTTTCAGGAGTGTTTGGAGTTTTTTAACATACCTGAAACACAGTCTTCTCATTACTTTTTAATGGATAAGCGATGGAATCTTATTCATTACAACAAGGTAGGGCAAAGGTCAGGTCCCGATGACTTTGTTCTTTCAATCCAGTCTGTTTTTAAACATCAGGGTTATCTAAAGGAGAACAAGCAGCCCATAAACAAACAGAATTCTGTCCTGTGGGCACCACACCACGGGTGTTTAGTTGTGTGTGGTAAAAGATTGGAGTTTAGCAGAAGAGTTAACAGAAGAGGCAGAAATGGAATCATTAAAGTCCAGCTCTCGTAGAAAAGAGCAAATTTCTCTTCTGTTTATGCTCTTCCACAATTCCTGACGGTGTCTGAAAGCCCCTACCCAGAAACTTCAGAAAGGGCAAATGGGCTTTTTACTTAGTACTGTTGAGGGACACAAATTGCATTTGCTTGAAATGGACTTTTTTCCTTTCCTGGCAGACCTACGTCCGTGACATTTATCCTTTCCGGAGGTCAGTTTCTCCACAGCTCAACCTGGTGCAGATGCATCCGGAAAAGGGTCAAGAGCTCATCCAGAAGCAGGTATCTTACTGTCACCAAACACCTCTGCCCAGAAATGAACCTTTATTTCCTTGAAAGACCTCCACTCATGCTGCATGCAGTCAGAGAGTTTTGCTGGGGAAGAAGCAGTTGGCATGGAACCTGCCTTGGTGCCTTTGAACAGGTGTTTTGTATTTTAAGTCAAAAAATGCAATGTGAATTCCCTCCCACTGTCTCCAACCAGCTGCTTTTAGGTGGATTGTTTCACTTTGTCCAACACTTCACCAGAAAAGCTTCAGTTCCCCTAACTTCACAAGTTGTATATTGCTTTCTTTGACACAACCTCTGGCTTTTCAGGAGCCCATATAAGACGCTTTCTTTGCACGCCCATCTGGCTGTGGAGCAGGAAGTATCTGTCCTAACTTCCTCTTTGTCTTCTCACTGTAGAGAAAGTTACTTGCCTCTCTTCCTTGTCCTGCTCTCAGGTGCTAGCCTTTAGATAGCTACTCCCAGAAGCACAGCAGAAGCAATAGCTGGGGGGAATATCTGCACTCAGAAGAGCACTGTCCTCCCTATCTTCCAGCCTAACAACCAGATGATCTTTCTGATCTTGCTGCTGTTCTGTTGCTCCCAGGAGCTCTCCATTAGAAGCTAAACCATTACTGAAGTGACAGGGCAGTGCCTTTAACATGCTGCAAATCCCTACAAGTATTATTTTTTTTCAACAGTAGCAGAATGTTATTGAGCTCACTCTACCTATAGAAGCCACACACTTCCACAAAATGCTTTCAATAGAGACAAATTTGTCTCAGTAGGACAGTGATGAGTGTTCAGGGAAAAGCTGTTCTAGCTGT
This sequence comes from Heliornis fulica, assembly GCA_013399135.1. NCBI lineage: Eukaryota > Metazoa > Chordata > Aves > Gruiformes > Heliornithidae > Heliornis > Heliornis fulica. The sequence goes on from VXBZ01009173.1 coordinate 1,337,687, forward strand.
ACCTGCAAGGGATGATAATAACCAGGAAATATAAAAGAAGGTTAATGTGGTTAAAGTGCATGAATTTGGTATTAACAGTTGTATTATTCTAGGCAAAAAGCAGCTACTGTAAGTGTTGTCCCTGGCCATGTGAATGCAGGGACAGGAAAATATCATCAGGAATGGTTACAAAAAAACAGCTATAAAGCTGGTTAAGAGCTACTAGCAGCTAAAATAGTGGAGAATATAGTTAATGCCGTCTCATATGTGTACAGTACAGAATAGGGACATATTTTATGTACTGCACCAGTCAGTAGAAAGTCTATAAAAATATGAAATTACTTGAAATCATTTTGATTGCTTCTCTGACAGAAGTTATTTTCCCTGTGGTTCTAGTAGATGTGTCCCACATATCAAATAAATGAGCTTGATATGCTCTACATGACCTGAAAAGATTAAACTGGCTTGTCCAGTTTTGTCAGGGCATTATTCTAGTCTCACATTTTTTTCTGTTTATAGTACTTAAGGGCCAAAATAGTTCTGAGGTAAACTTAAATCAAGCATCTCCCAGCCTCTCAGTAGCCATGAAGAAGTTGCTGAGCAATATCCAGCTTCATTAAAAACAAAACAAACCCCAGCACTGTATAGTCTACCCACAGAGCAGAAATCCATGGAAAAGTTTTTCTTTACTGTTGATTGATGGAGGACCTAATTCTAAGCCAAGTACACTTCAGAGGAAGGTCATAACAACTGTAACATGTGGAAGCTGAGCTTTGTCACGTGTCAAGCTACATGCTGCAAGTTTTGGCTTCATCCCAGAACCTAAAAGCTCTCTCAAAACCGCTTCAAAGGACAATGATTTCTACTAGAGTATCACCCCACCTTATGGTTACATTTCACATCAAAATAAAATGGCTAGCCCACCAGACAGAAGTTCAGAGGAGGCTGGTAGAATGGAACTCAGTTTCCCAGTTGGCATAAACTGAAAGCAATAATCTGAAGGCAGCAGGAGTTTGTGTGTTTGCAGTAACTCAGAATCTGGTCTGCTTTGTTCTATGACTACTTTTCTTTTGCATCAGCCTTTCTATGGCCAGACATGAGCCAGCCTCAACCCAGAAGGTAGATAAGAACTCCATCCTCATGGTGACTATATTCTAAGACCTTGCAGAGAGCACCTGCAAGTACATGGCTTTCAATTTGGAGCTGGTTTCTCTCTGGCCACCTTGGGGCTCACACTGCCCCAGCTTACATTACCAAAAACCGTGTGGCACAGTTGCAAAGTGTTTTACAATCCCTTGGGTTTTCCACCAGACTGAAAGAGAAAGTGTTCTTAAAACCTCTTTCACAAACATGATCAGCTGGTCTGAAGGACAGTAGTCACACAAGTGACCCTTGCAAAAGGGTGCAGCACCCTGTGAATTTCAGCAGGTTCCTCTGAGCCTTGCATGCAGCAGCCTTCCCTTCAGAGAAAGCCATGGAAGCTAATCAGGAAAGCACATACATGTTGGAAAGACCTTTTCAATCTGACTGACTCTGATCCTTGTCTCTCTCTCAGGTGTTCACCCGCAAGCTAGAAGAGGTGGGGCGAGTGTTGTTCCTCATATCACTGACACAGAAAATCCCTACTGCCCACAAGCAGTCCCATGTATCTATGCTCCAGGAGGACCTCCTCCGTCTGCCTTCATTTCCCCGAAGTGCCATTGATGCAGAGTTCTCACTCTTCAGTGATCCCCAAGGTATGGCCTCTCGATAACTTTCTTTGGTGGTCACAGAAGGCCCAGAAGTTTTCTGTGAGGCAGTCCAGAGACATGCAGGCTTCATTCCCTTGGAAGCATACAGACTTGTAGCACTTCTGAAAGCTGATAAATCTCTTCCTGGGGAAGACTGGATTGATAGCTATTGGCCTGTAAGCACAGCAGTAGGAAGGGCTTTGCTATGTTAGAGGTTTCCAGACAAAACTGATTTCTTTGGACCCAAATAAGAACAGGTTATAATTATATAAGAAAACTATGCACAAGGCTACAGCTGGAACACTGTGTCTGGTTTTGGGCTCATCAGAACACGAGAGTTTTTAACAAACCAGAGAGAGTCCAGGGAAAGGCCACTTAAGGTGGTAGTGAGCCAGAGGACTTGCCATATGAGGAGAGGTGAAAGAACCTGGGCTTCATCAGCTTGGAGAAGAGAAGGCTTGGGTGGGCGTAGAGCATCTAGTAGTGGACCTTCACTAAAGCAGCACTGTAGCAAGGACAAAGTCAGACTTTTCTCAGAAATACACAACAAAAGGAAAAGAGGCAGCAAGTACAAACTAAAGAAAAGGAAATTACAATTGGGCATAAAGAAAAAATAAATCACACTACAATCAGGGAGATACTGGGAGAGGAGCCCAGAGAGGCATTGCCATCCAGAGATTTTCAAAACTCACTTGGTCAAGACCTTGAGCCACCTGATTAGTTTTGAAGTTAGCCTTGCCTGAACCAGGGACCTTTGGTGGTCTTCTCTAACCTAGATTTTTCTGTAGGTTGCATGGGAGTCTTTGCGCTGATTTCTCTGAACTTTGGCTCAAACACTGTCATCTTGTCACTGGGTCAGTGTTTTCAGACCCAAGCCCAGTTCAGAGAAAGTATCTAGGACCCCATGGCATAACTACACCTAAAGGGAGAGCTCACAGTCTCTTGCCATCCACTCTGAGAAAGCAATGGGCCTCAGTGGAAATTGAACAAATTTTGCAGCAGAGATATAGAAACAGGGCACTGTTTAGAAACTTTGTTGGTCAAGGTGGGTTTCCAGCCTGACCTGAGGATTAAACAGGCCACTGTTGCAGAATGATAAGCACTAGCAGGCTCTGCAATAGGCTGTAAAGACACTTGCTTTCCAAAGCATTATTATAATCAGCATCAATGTCCTATCATGTGTGGGACACCTGAAGGATAAAAATTCAGCATGGATCCACACAGCCATTCAGGTTATGAGGCAGACAGTGATTTCCTGGTTGTATGTACAAGCTCAGATAAGCTTTCACTTCTTAAGGTGAGCATTTCCAACCTGCTTAGAGTGGATTTAATGAGCTGTATGATATTCATCACTGTCTTTCAACCCAAGGTAGGTCTCTCTGGGAAATACCACAAGCAAAGGATGGGTGAACTATTTCAAAAAAGGGAGAACGATGGTCAGTGTTGTGAGAGGGTTTTCTGGAGAGGTCTTTGGCCTCTGGAGGTGTGGTGAGGCTGGCTGTAGTGGACAGATTCGACTGCTGTTGCCTCTTCTCCCCCACAGCTGGGAAAGAGCTCTTTGGTCTGGACACTCTTCAGAAAAGCTTGTGGATTAAGCTGCTCGAGGAGATGTTCCTTGGCATGCCCAGTGAGTTCCCCTGGGGGGATGAGATCATGCTGTTCTTGAACGTCTTCAACGGTGCCCTGATCCTGCACCCTGAGGACAGTGCCTTGTTGAGGCAGTACGCTGCCACAGTCATCAACACAGCCGTGCACTTTAACCACCTCTTCTCCCTCAGCGGGTACCAGTGGGTCCTCCCCAGCATGTTGCAGGTGAGCCAATTCAATGAACAATATGAGGGAAGAGCACTTTGTTATAGACTGGCTGTTAATGGAGAAACTTGAAACTCCTGGGTCCTGGGAAGGTCTCGGACTTTGGGGTCACCAAGAAGGTAGTAGATCAGGGTGAGACAGCCCAAATTGGCATTGCTGAGACTACATCCCCTCTTCTTCTTGAGTAAAATACTACATGTCCTTTCCTCCTTTATGTTAAGTAAATGAATATCTCTTTCCCTTGGTATGTATGTCCACACAGAAATGTGAAATTTCTGAAACTTTTTCAGACCTCAAGTCTCCCTCGGTGGTTGTTTTTTCCTCCAGGGATGGCTGAAATTTGGGGAATGGTTGAAATATCTGGATTTGCTGCTTGCTGATTTAAACTAAATTATATTCACTTCCTAAGTATGGTAATTGTATTATCTGCAATGTAAATAGCAACAGAAAGTAATACTGGTTTTGAAAAACTGTGTGTTGTCTTTTCATGTGAGTGATGGCAAACACTGCATGTGTTAGAGGCAGAGTTTCTCTTCCCTGTGAGGAGTCCAAGCATGCCATTTTCTATTGCCATTTCAGAAAAATCAGGTACTGAAAATAAAGATATTCATATAGTTCTTTTACAGGAAAAAATATGATTTCTACAGGACTCAAAGAAAATATCTAAATAGAGATTTAGTATTATAATGTAAATTCAGAAATAAAAACCCTGTAAAAGAAGCAATGACCATGACATCCTGATATATATAGTTCTGTAATTCTTTCCTTCCACCCCTCACTCCCCCAATTATTGCCAAATACTTAATTAACAAAATACCACTCTTGGGAGGCACAAAAGCAATTCCAGAGGAAAACCCAAGTGTTGCTGAGTGTGCCTGTTTGTGGAGACCCTCGCATCTCTATTCCAGGTACCTAAGATCAGCTGGTTTGTTTGTGGTCATCACACACAATTTCTTCTAGCACTTCTGGGCTTGAACCAGGAGCTGTTAATGGTGTAACTCCTGATGCATACATGGACATACCGAGCCCCACAGGGCTCCTTTCCCCTTTCCTTGGTGAAACACATCTAGAGTTAATCATTTCCCTTTGCTCAAGTCAATGAGATATTGCAAGTGTAACAGGCCATGGTGCTTGACTTTCCTCATACACATGCTAGAGGCTTCTGATTATCGCAGACATACTCATCTCTTTGGCTACCTGGCTGCTGAGAAGTGAATACATCTCTGTAGAGGTGCTGCACACTAGTAATGTATTAGAAACCTGCAAGAACCCGGTGCTATATTGTGAATTTTTCATGACCACAAAATCTCAGCCTTATCTGTTGCCAGCAAACAGCAAGGTAAAAGCCCTGCCTACCCCATCCCTGACCCTCCCACAGAATTGTACCAGGAGAGAAGTGCAGACAGGCAATTGAAACAGACAGAAGAAGAAAGCATGGTGAAGTTGTTCCTAGCAATTCACGCTGTTTACATAACTGAGAAATAAATCCCACATCTATGGCAACACATTGACTGCATGGTTCAGTGGCCAGCCCTGAAGGAAATGCCACTCAGAACCTTAAAAATATCTTAACAGTGGGTGGAACTGTCAGTGTGTGGGAGGACAGGCTGGGAGTTCAAATTGCTTTGACAAACTGGGGATGCAATCTGACAAAAAGGAAAAAAAGCCTGAAACTGATTTAAGTTGATCAGGTTGGACAAGCGTAGCTCCTGTCTTATGAATAATCAGCTACATAAATATGGAAGGGAAAGTAACTGATTCATTAGCACTTCTCCAGGGCAGAATATTGGAGTTATTCTAGATCTGGAACTAAACATGAATCAACAGTGTCCTTCTGCTGAAGGATCAAAAAGAAAAGATCTCAAATGCCATTTTGGGATGACTGTACAGGTCTGCCTCTTGTAATAGAAACTTGGGATAATTCTGCTGCTCCAGTCAGCAGTACTCCTGACTTAAGCACTGGCTCTATCTGGTTGTGGGCACATGAGTTAATTGGCTGCAGACTGGAACAGGGGTGTGCATCTAGGAAGCACGTCATGTGGGAAAAGACCAAAAGAGCTGGGATTTGATTAACCGGAAAAGATGAAGAATAAAGAAGAAAGCACTAGCTGGTTCCAAAGTAAAGTGCCTCTAGAAAGCAGCATGGAGTAATCTACCTGTTATATAGAACAAAAAATAATGGACCAAACTATGACAAAGAAGGTTTAAGAGTGACAAGAAAACCTTTTTTCTAAGGATAGTTTGTCCCTGAAATGCATTGCCAGGGAGAGTCACAAGTCTCCATCTTTAAAAATATTATGCAGGCATATCAGGAATGGCAAGGCCATTGATTCAGGCCAAGTTGATTCAGCCACAAAACCAAAAATGAAGAGCCCTTCCACTGGAGTAGCACTTCCATGTCCTTTTTCATTTGCTCAGGTGTATGCTGACTATGAAAGCAACCCCCAGCTGCGCCAAGCGATTGAGTTTGCATGCCGCCAGTTCTACGTTCTGCATCGCAAGCCCTTTATTCTGCAGCTGTTTGCAAGCGTGGCCCCTCTCCTGGAGTTCCCTGTGAGTAAAAGCCATTCCCAGGCCTCAGTGTGGGGAAGCCTGTGTAGGCAGCCAGCTTCCCATCAGACACCACAAAGAGAAAACAGCTGGGCCAGTGGCACAGTTCTTACTGAACATGTGTTTACTGCACTTGGTGCTGCACAGAACCATTTCCTGATCTTATTTCTGCATGCTTCCGTTCATCAGTGGATCGAGCAGGGTGCTGAGATGATGGGGTGCTGATACCCAGGCTAGTAAATGGGGTCTCAGTTTAAATTTCTGAGTATAAGGTTGCAAAAGCACAGTAATGACTTGTAACTCTTAAGTACAAATTCTTTCTTAGAATCTAGCGATAGGAACTAAAAACCCAATGCCACGTGTTGCTGCATGTGAACTGTAAGACTGGATTGATCATATTTTCAAATATTCACTAATTTCTTTTTAACATTTTAGTGAGTTAGAACAAGTCAGTGGAATTTTAGTTTGAAGTGTGACTATCAAATCCAACTGCACACAGGTCTTTCTCCTTCACAAGGCAACAAAGATCTGCTGTTTCTGGGAAGTAAAGCAGTTTTCAGACTGTACTTCCACTGTAGCATCAATCTGTTGAGTCAGGCACAGCTTACTGTTTGGTAGCAAAAAGCTCTTGGACCCCATGTAGGTCTTTATAAAAAAAAAAAAAAAACAAAACCAAAAAAGTTGCCCACATCTCCAGGTAAAGATCTTGGGATGCTCCAGACCCTCAGCAAATCAATCACGAATGTCTGCTCTTGAAACAGGATGCTGCGAACAACGGAACCAGCAAAGGAGTGTCAGCTCAGTGCCTGTTTGACCTTCTGCAGTCTTTAGAAGGAGATACTCCGGATATTTTGGACATCTTAGAGCTGGTGAAGGCAGAAAAGCCTCTCAAGTCATTAGGTAACAGCAAAGTACCCCTTAGTCAGTAATTCTGCTTTGTTGGTTATTGATTCAGCATGTATTTGATGTGGAATGATTTGTTCAGAGCCCTTCTCCCCAAATGCAGTCATCCCTGTTACTTGTGCCTCCTAAGGCTTGTAGGGTTGGCTTTATCACAACTGTTCTTTTCATGTTTTCTGCAGGAGGGGACTTAATTTATTTTATTCCAAAGCTACTTTTTCTGCATGGGGCCTGCTAGTCTGAGACTAACCCCTGGCATTTTGAATTTTATCATGTGTGGGTGAAGAATAAAGTTGCCTAATAAACTGTATCATGCTGACAAGATCAGCGTTATCCTCTCTGCTGCTCCATGTGGGCAGGAAACAAAAGCATCCCCTCCTGTGGGCAGGCTATGACTAGTAAATGGTGGATGCCATTCAGACACCCAGCAGTGCTGAGTTCTAGGCAGGGTGTTGGTTTATCACAAGGCAGAATACATACAGCCACATGATGTATCCAGGACACCGTGTCTCTTGATAGTTATCCATGCAGTGCAGCTTTTAAGAATTTGGCAGCTTTGTGATTTGCAGGGAAGTACTTTTCGTTGATTTGCATAAGGATCTTCAGCTTTTATTTTCCAAATTTGCATTTCTCTTAAATAGTATTGATTTTGGTGAACATCTAACCTTAGAGTTAAAATGCAGCATACTGGGATTTTATGGTGCTGAACAATTGTTTCACAAGGTACAATAAAAAAGGTACAGGAATGGAAGATATTTCCTCCTCTTTCTGGATTGTAGTAAACATTTATATAAAAGCTTTGAGTTTTCTGTAGAGGATTATTCAAAGGCATCTCTGCAAATTCCCCAGTGTGTGTCGATGATGAGCCTGTAGATGAGTATGTTGTGTGCCTGGTATTTTCTGTATAAAGATCAGAATTATCTAAAATATCTGACTCCCGGGTTCCACTATTCAAAGTAATTTTATATGCTTTGGGATCTTAACTCTGACTTGGGCTCCTACATACCAAAGTCATTTCTGAAAATGGCACTATAGTTGTATTATAAATATTATTCTTTTGATACTTAACTTTCTCATTATCCTCAGGGTAATATTTGCAGTATGGGACTACAATGCTTTTGAAAACACTTTTGCAAACAAGGCTCACTTTCGTGCTGGCACCCATGTGGCATCCAGTACAGGAGGGACTTAAATTTTTTAGAAGTATAACTATCTTCTGCCTTCAGTGGTCTATCAGCATCATTTTTAGTGCAGCAAAAACACCTAGGGAAAAGCAGAGGGAGCATAAAATTTGTCACTAAGTTGACACATGTCCTTGTTGTGTATAAACTTGAGATTTTCTCGTGATGGGTAATGTTTGGAACAGGACTTCAGTGGAAGCTGCAGGCCTTATGCTGAGCAGTGATTTGACCTACTGAGAACTGCTTCTTGCCTACTGAGTTCTTGGCAGCAGTGTGAGTGCAGCATGTTTATTTTTATAGGCAGATTTTTTCAAAAGTCAAGAGTCTGTTATAGATTGTTAACATGAGAAGCAAACTATTGAAAAGAGGAAAAAGGATGAGAAGTGCTAGCTCCTTTCATGTTTGGTATGTTTGTGTGATAGTCTTCTCATGGTGCTTTACTCCCTCAGATTTCTGCTATGGGAATGAAGACTTGACCTTTTCGATCAGTGAAGCCATCAAGCTGTGTGTGACGGTGGTGGCCTATGCTCCTGAATCATTCAGAAGGTGCTAATTTGATTTCTTGGTTTGTGCAGGCTCAGCAAAGGCATAAAAGCTGCATATGGAACGTGAAAATGAGGCAGATAAATGGAGGCAGAGGATATAGAAATGCATTCCAAGCATGGGACTTCTCTGTGAGGCCAAGCCTCTGCCTGTTGATACCTTCCCCATGGCTCCATCCCCAAATCCTGCTAGCCACTGCCCGTAGCATTAAGTTGGTTGGTAGTCTGAGCAGCAAAAACTAAGCTGTATTTCCAGGTGGGGATCACACTGTGTCCTGCAGGTCTCTGTTGTCAGAGACAATGGAGAGAGAACTGGAGGGGAAGAAATAGGCATCTGGAAAGAACAGGGCCGTACAGAGAGAGGAGGTAAGACAGTAAACCAAAATAGTTACTTTCCAAACAGAGAAGAAAGGAATCTCTGGAAGAGAAAATTAGTCTGCAAATGGATGCTATTCAGAAGATACACAGAAGTTTGGATTGTTTTTATCATTATTGTGTCATGCCTAAGATTATTTTCCCCCAATGTCTCTTACTCAAGAGTTTCTTTGGATCAGGACTGCTTATCTAATGAGAAGCAATGAAATCAAAAGGCCAGTGAGAGATCCAGAATATAAATAGTGAGACAGCCAGCTAGAAACTTAAGCCTCCACCTGATTTGAGTTTCAGGACTGACAAAATAAAACAGACCAAGTATTGGTTATTTTTCCAGCCTCCAGATGCTGATGGTCTTGGAAGCACTGGTTCCCTGCTACTTGCAGAAACTGAAGCGACAAACCTCTCAAGCGGAGACTGGGACGGCAGCTCGTGAGGAGATTGCTGCTATGGCTGCCCTTGCCACCTCTTTGCAGGCCCTCTTGTACAGTGTAGAAGTTCTCACCAGGTAACCCACATGGTTCAGAGGTCTGAGCCTGCATTTGGTTGCTAGTTTGGGGAGAGTGAAGGCACGGGAGGTCACGATGCACAACTTAGCTTCAATATTGGTTGAATTTTAGACATGGTAAATTTAGTGCCAAATTTTGTCAGATGACAGGCTGAATGTCCCTGCATTTGTTAGATTTAGTCTTTAGTGTGTTATTCACCTTCCCTTTGCCAGGCCTATGACAGCCCCGCAGATGAGTCGGTGTGACCAAGGCCATAAAGGGACCACAACAGCAAACCACACTATGTCAGCAGGTGTGAACACCAGGTGAGTCAGTAGGCTTTCCTTTCTTCCCTTCTCATTTTTCTGAACAGCTAAATCATTTTTTTTCATCGTTTCACACTCTAGAAGTATACTGACAATGCAGCTATGGCCCTCAACTCTCTGCCTTGCTTCCAAGTCCACCATCACAGCAACCACTGGGCAGGGCACTTGGGTAGCAGAAGGATCAGATCCTTCTGGCTGTGTTCTGGGAGACTGAATGGCAGTATGAGCTAAAACTGCACATCAGTTGAGACTCACAGAGACTGGCACCTCCTCTAGTTCCCTTCCCATTTCCTTTTATTTTTCCTATGGTCTCTTTCTATCACTTTTATATCCACATTACTCTGGGATTTTTTTGCAGTTACAGGTAAAAATTGAGTTGGTTGTCAGTGGATTTGAGAGAAAGGAAAGAATGACCTGGAATATTTTTGTCCTTAAACACCCCCACCCCCCCAGCCCCACCCCACCAAAAAAAAAATTCACATTGAAGAAGGACATAAGGAAAGAGATTGGAGCCAGGAGACTGTAATACTGTTCCTTGGCCATATTGACCACTCCAATTAGACTGCTGGAAATTAGACAAGACCACTGGACAACTTAATCATAGAGCAGGGACTTAAGAAATCTTGTGATAAAAATCTGCCCACAAGCATTTGGGATTATGAAGGATTTCTTTGTGGTACCAGTTGCTGGGCAGCCCTGCCTTCTCGTGGCCAGGCTGTGCCGTACTGCGCTTAAAACCTGCATGTTTGTGGTGACCTGGAAAGGGAATCCTCCCTATCAACAGCTGGAGTAGCTGTTCTTCCCAAGCAGAGTATTTCCCCTGGATTTCTCCTTTGTCTGTGGCAGCTGATAGTCTGGGCACAGCCAAAAGACCAATTCAGTACCACGCTCTATAGGACTACATCAGGAACACCCTTCTGGCAAGACCTGCTTTCCAAGCTATTCCCTGTCTTCGTTTGTATTGAAGGGACATAGAAATCACTCTCTGCATGGATCGTGAATGGGCTATTATTTGTACATGTACTGTGCACATCTTGGTCCTATCAGCCTGGTATTCTTTAAGACCCATTCAGGCATGGATGTAACACAGCTTTGACTTTCAGTCCTGGACCTGAGAAGCAGATAAACCCCTTCATGCTCAAGTATGAAGTGGTTATATGCCATTTACTTCCATTGCGAGATTGTATAGACTAAGGAAAATAAGGTGTAGTGGAAAGTCGTGGGGTTTTTTATTTGTCTGCTGATTTTGGAGAGCAGTTAATATGTATCTGCTGACAGGCAGTGTAGAAACTCCTCATGCTCTGTGACTCAAACATCTTGGTTTACATTTCCAGATCCTTCTGATGATCAAACATTCAGTCTCTGATCCAAAATATTTTCGCGCTGCTTCAAGTTTCCTGCCCTTCTTTCTTATGTTGTGTTATCACTGCAACAGACATCTGCTAGGAACAGCAGGAGTCTCTTGACAGTAGGGTGATCACTGTTCCAGCCTTGGACGTGTTAGGCAAGTGGTGCAGGGTTTGGTAATGCTTTTTCAACAAGAAGCAGCAAGAGAAAAAGACAACAAAACAAAACAAAACAAAACAAAAAACCCAAAACAAATCAAAACAAAACAAAAAGTTTTGAAAGCAGTAAGAGACATTGCTTGAACAATGGTGATGGTTTTTAAGCCTGAATTTTTCCTTTCATAACATAAGCAATAACTACAGCAATGTGTTGTTTGCTGCCAGCTGGGAGGTAAAGGCCAATGTGGTCACTAACTATGTGTATTGTAGTGTTACAGTTAGTGTCCTGCCTATGGCAAGTATGTCCCTGGGCTAGAACAGCAGCACCTGTCAGAAAGGCACAGTTTAGGCATTGGGAAGTTGCTGTTTACAACTACACTGTTTCTGTTTTCCCAGGTACCCAGAACAGGGAGCCAAACTACACTTTATCAGGTACAGTAAGATGTTCACCCAATCTTCCCTGATGTGTGATGACCCAGGATTTCAGATGGTCCCACTCACTGTTGCCATGACAGAGGGGCTTTTTTTAGGGGAGGGTAGCAAAGGATAGTTTATACAGAAATTATTTACATCCTTAACAAGACTGCAAGCAATAATGCCCCAAATGCTTTATTGCAGGTGCTACTTTCTTTTCAATTGCAGGGGAAAGCATCTATTGCAGAAATGTGCTGGAGAGTTGTTAACATCTGTGTCTGCTCTTCCACTTCCTTCTTGTCCTCATTTTATATCCTCCAGGGAGAACCTTCACTTACTGGAGGAGGGCCAGGGCCTTCCCCGAGAGGAGCTGGATGAACGAATTGCCAGGGAGGAGTTCCGGAGACCGCGGGAGTCGTTGCTGAACATCTGCACAGAGTTTTACAAGCACTGTGGTCCAAGGCTGAAGATTTTGCAGAATCTGGCTGGTGAGCCCCGAGTGACTTCTCTGGAGCTGCTGGATGTGAAGTCCCACATGAGGTATTCCACAGGCATTCTGCTTTTACATCTTAGTTTCAGGGGCATTCCTTTCTTTTAGCTCTTAATGTTTCACAATAGTGGACTGTATTACTTTTTGTTAGTGTAGTTGCAGGTTGCTGTCTGAAACATGCAGAGCTTGCTTTTGGATATTCCTTAAATTGTACCCAATGCAACCTGTGTTTAGGGAAGATTTCATATGCCCTTGTCTGGCCCCATTCAGACCCCCATCTCCAGTGGATGAAACAGCTCCACGGAAGCCCATCCATCAGAATACGTTTCAGTGAGGAGCAGAGCAGCTATGACTGCCTCTGCAGGACAAGGGGTGGGGAAGTTGCCTAGCTGGCTAAACATGCCCTTTATCCTGCTGTGACATTGGCATCAGAACCAGAGGATAGCAAGCAAGAAGGGCAGAGCAACTACTGCTCTGTGTTGCATCAGTGCCCAAAGTACAGAGGGGGCTGGGGCAGCGGCATTTACAGGACCACCACCACCTCAGCATCAGCCACAGCAGGTGCACAAGGCATTTTATTAAGGTGCAGCATTGAGCCCAACTTGCTGGCTGGAGGCTTACTGCAAACTGGTTCATGATAAACACAAAATAGCACAAGTTGCTACTGGAAGTTTGTCCACCTGTAAAAGACAACCAAAGCAGTGGGCTGAGAGGGAATGGACCCGATTCTGTTGTCTTTCATTAATTTTCAGGGGAAACACCTTTCTTAACTAGCATTATCTCAGGTAACAAACTCAGATGATAACAGCCCAGATAGGCTCAGTCAGACACACTTAGCACTGTTCTTACTGGCATTCATCAGAAGGAAAACTTGGATTAATTTGAGGCAGTCCTAGTGTATCCCTTGGGATTCAGCTGTCTGAATTCTTTTATGACACAGAGAATACTTCAAGATCATTCTTTGAATACACAACAGCCAAACATCAGGAGGCCATTTCTTTTTGGCCTAATTGAAACGGTGCTCAGTGGAGTATTGAAGTAAATAGGGAAGATAGCAAAGATACATCTGTCTGGGACTAGCCTTTAAAGAGAATCAGTAATTCTCCATAAATAAAAAACTCTATAATTTTAGTGATACAAGCCTGAGATAAGAACTTTAATCTTATGTTAGAAACAAAGGTGAGATTCTCAGAAGAGATTGTCCTTGGTTAGACATGTTGGGGTTTGGGTTTTTTTATTATTTCAATGGGAGTGAGGAACATGGGGACAGAGAGTGGAATAAACCCCCCATAATCCAAGAGGAAGCAGTCTTTGACCTGCTATGCCACCTGGACATCCACAAGTCTATGGGGCCAGATGGGATCCACCCAAGAGTGATGAAGGAGTTGGC
>VXBZ01009173.1:1357637-1382130 GCA_013399135.1 Heliornis fulica
CTCCAGTGGGGAAGGACCCTGATGGCTCCATCAGAAGTCGTCGGGTGTTGGCTAGTCAGAAGGGTTTACGTGGGTGGATTCACTCTGCTGTTTGCAATGTCCCTGGCTTGATCTAGTACAGGTTTGTGCTGTACAATGTTCAGATCCCACTCTCAGTAGAAGTTGTGCTCGTGAGCGTGTCACAACAGAGAGATGGTACAGGCAGAGCCTGTCTGGTCGTTCAGTGATAGACTGTAGTGTTTCTGCAGCTGTTAAACCTACAGCTTGATCTGAGCACAACGGTAGCCATCAGGACAAACAGCAATGCTTACATTCCATCTGGAAAAATACAAAGAAAGGGGCAAAGGCCAAACTAGTGGTTTTATTGTTACTGGGGTGTATAACAATTTCTTCTTAGAATATAAATGTGATTTTTCCTCTAGCAGTAGCCAAAAACCTCCCAGGGTTCACCAGCGCTCCAAAAAGCTTTAAAAGTAGTGATCACCAGTCAAAATGCAATATCAGTTTTTGGCAGGCTCCTGTCCTTCAGGCAGGAGATGTCCCTACAGACATGGCTGTAAGGGCAGGGAAGCTGCAGCCTGTCAATCTGGAAGGCTTCTCCCTTATTCAAGCAGGGGTAGCTGCTTGGAGGCGCTGCATATCTGGGCCCTCAGACTACTTTTGATTGCTACAGAGTGAGCTCAAATACAAGGTTAGAATGGATTTGCAGTTTGGCAGGCAGGCACACGGAATGAATCACACCAGCAGCTTTCCAAAGGGCCTCTATTAAGAATTAGCCAGCGCTCTAAAAATAGCGGAAAGCTCCGCAGTGCTGAAGAGCAGTGATCACTCTTACTGGTAAGAGCATTTCACCTCTAGCTCTTGGAGCTGTGGCTGCTGTGAGCTGTGGGAGGACCCCTGACATCACGCTGTATCGTGTGTACACTAGTTGCATCATGAAGCCCAACAAGATAACAGCCAGGAAGGCAGGGTAATGTCTAAATGATAATCCACAGTGATCTAAAAAAGGGCTCTGCCTCTTCCCCCTCTAACTTGTCCTTTGGTTTTCTGGCAGAAAGCTGCCTTTATTGCCTTTCTCCCCAGGCTGAATGTGGAAAACCAGAGTGCATTCCTCTGCCTTAAGCACAGACATCTATCTGCCAGGTAGTTTCTCTCTCTCCCCATCATCTAGATATGTCTAGCCATGGACAGAAACGGCAGCCTGTGGTTTAATTCTTCCCAAGGGACACGTCCGAAGCTGTTCAAGTAACTGTCCCTGAGAAGCACTATTTTCTAATGCTCATATTTTAAGGAGTTCCAGATGACCAGGTCACATGCAGGTGACTCTGGGGTGAGGTGAGATGCATCAGACTTAAACTTCCTAAGAACAGACTGTGTTTGAGAGGAATCTGAACATTGTACAAAACCCGGCTTGGGTCAGACTTAGGACATTATTTTTTTAAGTAGATCAGCAAGAGAAGGGAAAAGATGTCCAGTTTCAATGCAGACTTTTTGCTTTGATGACATATTTTTATTTGTTACAGTCGTTACATGACATATCCTCCAACTTTTAACTGTTCCACCGGTCCAGTGCTGGTCATTCAGGGCTGGTACTGGGTACATTTAGAAATGTACCAGGTTACCTGTGCACTCCTCCCATCCTTGCTGGTTCCCTCTTCTCCCTTCCCTTTCCCTGCTAGAACTCCTCCTCACCGGTCCCAGCTCCCACAAGGACCACTGAGGGGGCTGGTTCTCCTAGAGCCACCCTGACTCAGTGCTCAATGGAAGGCCCCCTCCATTTCATGGACGTTGGAGGATATGGCATGGATGAAACTGTAAGTAGTCAGTTGTGGTGATGTGCTCTGTTTGTATTGCAGGTGATGGGAGTGGTAGGACCCTCCAGTGTGGCTGACGGATTACCCCTTCTTCATCTCAGCCCTTATCTCTCGCCACCTCTGCCCTTCAGCACAGCTGTTGTCCGGCTTGTAGCATTGCAGATACAGGTGTGTCTGCCCTGGCCTCTGGCCAGGCCTGTTAGAGCTTCTGGTTGAGACACCAACTCAGCGGTGCTCTGTTTTCTTTCTGCAAAAGCTGGGCAAAAACTGTGGAACATATACCAAAAATGAAAGGGGAGCAGCGTGTAAATTCTCCCTCCCTTTTGAAGGCTCAAACTGAGCTCAGAACTCACCTGTTGGGGCCAAGTCCACAGCAAGCATCCATCAGCTTAACGCTGCCGTTGAAGGCTGGGGAGTTCGGCTGATTGATGCTGTTCAGGGCTCTGACAGGCACATTAGGACTCTCTGCAGGACCCTGGCGGGTTATCATAAGTCTCCTGCCGTGGGGAAATGGGCCCTGGCCTGGGTCACATCCACTCAACCCTCTTCTCCTGTGGGCCCATGTGCGCAACTGCAAGTGGGTTTGTGCTCTTCTGCTCTTACCTGAGCTGGTCACGCAGTGTGCCAGCTCCAAAAGCAGGGCAGCGCGGCTTTTCAGCCACTGGCTCAATAGCATCCTTGTTGTCCAGAATTAAAAAAAACCCCAAACATCCTGGACTTTTTGGAGAAGCCATCACTACTCCTTTCTCATAGCAGTGCTGTAACTATTGCAGAGTCTTTCTGCCTCTCTATCCCTTTCCTTCCCTGTTGGCATGGAATCAGACAGAACAGTGACCAATGGAGGGACAAACTTCCTAACCTAGCTCCAACTTGCATGTTTAAACATACATTGGCACATCTGGTTGAGAACTTCGGCAGGTGTTTCAGAGCAGGGGGAGCATCTTGGGAAAGAGAACTTGTAAGGACCAAAACACAGTGCTGTCCCTCAGAGCACTGAGGTATAAAAGGACATTTTTGGTACCAACCGACACAGAAAGAAGACAGATTTCTTCTGGCTCTGAGGTAACGGTTCTTTAATGAAAAGAAAAAAGGGCCACCTTCATGTTCTCTGTTATCTTTTCTCTTTTTTTAAAAGCAGACACCAAATTAATTCCTTTTTTAAAGTACTGGGAGGGTTACTTTTATTATCCTCTACTCCCTGTTCACTCATTCTTCTCATGGGCTTTAAATGTAATAAAAAACAAACATCAAAAAACTGTGAGCAGCCATATTCCTAATACTCCCAGCAGGACAAAGCAGAAGTACTTCACACCCCATCAGAAAACATCTTCTGGCATTTCTCAGCCCAGATCTGCAATCTTGAGGGGTTGCAAGGTTCAGTTGCATTTCACAGCTAAGTCTGTAGCAACTGGGATGTTGCGAAGAGCAGAGTTCTCCTGATGGTCATTTGTAATCCTCCTCTAAAGATGCAAAACCTTTCAGTTTAGGCTTGACTGTGCATTACAAAGTAAATGTGTGTTTTGGTTATTTTTCAGGAGTTCATTCTTTGCTTTAGGGAGGATGATAGGGCAGCACAAAGTGAGGCTGAACTAAAAATGTGGGAGTAACCTCCCGTGTTTGCATGGTAGAATATTTAGATCATGTCATTTGTGCATTTTCCTCTGTTTGTTTTTTGACTCCCTGGAGTCTGGGTCAGATCCTGATGCCATTCACAGTAGTGCAGAGTTTAGGACTAATGCTCAGCCGCCTCCTGTGGGATACATCTGATTATGGTAATGATATCAATGAGTTAGGAACGTGGGCTTCTTACCTCTTGCCTATGACAAGAGCAGGTGGCACCTACGTTACTCTGTGAATTCCTTTTACTCCTGACTAAGTGGTCTCAGGGCTTCCAGTTCAACCAGGACATCAATGCTGGTGTTGTGCTGTGTAAACAGGATGCCCAGGGGATCGTCATTCCCTGCAGTAACTTGCGTGCGTGATCTGCTGATGAAATCGTTTAATCCTTTCTTATTATTACTGCACAGGCTTTGAAAGAAGATTTCCCCCTAAGCCATGTCGTCTCCCCATTCACCAATCAGGAAAGAAGGGAAGGAATGCTTTTAAACCTACTGATTCCATTTGTGCTCACAGTAGGATCTGGAAGCAAAGGTCTGACTAATTTAACAAAAAGAATTATTCTCCCCCTTTTCTGACAACTGATGTTTGCACTTTCCCTGCTCTCTGTTGATTTTTTTATTTTAACGTTTTAATTTGGTTTTCTGTCACTGGCAGTGTGTCAGGCTAAGTGCCCTTTGGGTCTGAGACTGAAAAGAGTCCCATTGGGAGAAGCTGCTGTTGTTGTTGTTTCTTCTCTTTGTTTCAGCTGTGCCATGGTTCTCGAGTCAGGTCTGACATAGATGTGCTCCTTCTTTTGAAACTGGAGTGCAGGGCACGACAAGTCTGTTGTAGCAGAAGCCACAGAGGGGGAGCAGAGCTCACAGAAATTGTGTGCCCCTGTGGATCAGAGTCTGCCCAATCCATACCACTTGTCTGGCACAAGTCCTGCTCCTTGATTCCTGCTCTAGAGGGTGATCACTGGTAAACCCCTACATGAAGGCATAGAGTGAGGGGAGAGGGAAGTGTCAAAAAGAAATGAGACTGAGACCACTGAACGGGACATTTCTTTGTGCTGTGGAGCTCTGTGTTCGTGTCTGTCTGTGTTGGTGCTAAAATAAACTTTGCCTTTGCTTGCAGGAGGAGAAGCAGCATAACAAGGTGTGGGGGACGCAGTTTTGGTTTAGGGAACCTTTGATATTGCACCCCATTTGGAACTGAACAGGGTCTGGATCTTTTGGGTGTCTTTGATGAGATGTAGCCTGATCTTTCTCTCTCTCTCCCCTCCCAATGCATCTCAGACAGCCCCTGGCTGGAGCAGCCTGAAGTCCTGCTGCTGCTCCAGACTGTTATCAATATCCTCCTGCCACCTCGCATCATCAGCACCTCCCGCAGCAAGAATTTTATGCTGGAGAGCTCCCCCGCCCATTGCTCTACCCCAGGGGATGCGGGGAAGGACCTGCGGCGGGAAGGGCTCGCCGAGTCCACCAGCCAGGCTGCCTACCTGGGTGAGTGACAGCTTCTGCTCACCGCTGGGAAGCCAGAGAGATAAACAGAGCGTTCGAGACTGTAGATAGCACTAAAGGAAACAGTCTCTCTGCTGAGCCATATGCTCTCTGCTTCCTGTATGCTGCTGTGACCCAGTGCTGTGTTTTCATCCGCGTGACTCACAGGTGAAGGGCAAGGCAAAGTAATCCAGCTGGAGATGCAGCAGCAGTGCAGACTATCAGGGTGGAATGGGGAGAGCTGTGTCCCAAAGCTCTCGCTCCTTCACACGGCTGGTTTCTGGTTTTGTGACAGCATTTTACCCAAAGACTTACATTTAGGTCTTTCTCAGCCGTATCTGGGGAATGGGGCAACATTGGTGCAAAAAATGGCAATTCACCGCCGATTTAGTCCCCCACCACAACAAACCTGGATACAGATGTGCAATGGCTGATGTCTTGCCATCCCATCAAGAAAGCTAGTCAACCTCTCCGCTGTGATTCCCAGGCTTATCTCTGCGCTCCAGACCAGGGGAGCATGGAAAGGGGGAGATGACGTGTCTCTCCTGTGAGCCAACAGTTGGTCACTGCCACTTTAATACAGAGCATTGTTGTGTAACCTCATTGCTCTTCATGCCCATTTGCAATGCAGTGTGCTTGTGAGTTACAGCCCTTGGCTTACTGGACCATATTTTTGTTTCGATTACAGTTTGGCTGTGACTCATGCAGCTGCCCTGCTAGAAAGGTTCTTTTCATCACCCCATAAATAACTTAGAGGTTATTGTGCTCACAGAGGTTATTGTGCTCTGTGTGTGGATACACTTGATCAAGATTTTTGAGGTTGTCTGATCAGCCAGGGCTATATTCCACACCCGCCCCTTCCACACACCTGCCTGCAAAGTATCTGAATTCCAGGATGGCAAAAGAACTCTGCTGGGAGGCAGAGGGGAGGCTGGAGCAAGAAAATACAGGGCAACTTAGGTGTGAAGTAGGAAAATTTCTGTGGAAATGGGACTCTCAGTCCTGATCCAGAGGCCTTTATTAAGAAGGTTTCCCTCCTTCCCCGTGGCATTTGGAGACTGGTAGAAAAGAGAGTTGTGGCTCGGGTCTGTGGGTGTGCATGTGCACGTGCATGCCTGAGTAGGACTGTACCCGCCGTGGCACCCCCTGCTCCTCCCTCAGTGCATGCAAGGGACACCGATAACGCCTCTGACTGCCGTTTGCTGGTGTGTGTTCCCCTGTAGCCCTGAAGGTGATCCTTGTTTGCTTTGAACGCCAACTGGACAGCCAGTGGTACTGGCTGAGCCTGCAAGTCAAAGAGATGGCGCTGCGGAAGGTGGGAGGGCTGGCCCTGTGGGATTTCCTCGACTTTATCGTGCGAACACGGATCCCTATCTTTGTGCTCCTTCGGCCCTTCATCCAGTGCAAGGTAACAGTTGCTTTGGCTCCTGCTAGATCACTCGCTGAGGGCAAGATGCTCGTTATTCCCCTGCAGAGGACAGCGAAACAGCACTTCTGGGAGAACTGGGGGTTTCTCCAGGGAGTGACTTTCAAAAGTTATCGAGCCTGTGAACCCTTTGAAACTAAATCACAAGGCTTTGTCCCAGCCAACACTAGAGAGCATGCCAGTTATACAGGAACCATCCACAAAGCCATGGGGTAAAGCTAGTCCTAGTTCCCCTGGATGGGAATGTACTATTGGGCTCGATCAAGAGGGTTTGCACGTGGACTTAGTTTTGCAACAAAGACACTCAAGGCACTTGGAAGTAGTGTGGATGCTCTAAACCCAGAGGGGGTTGGCATGGTGGTGGAAATCTTCCAGAAGTCTCTCTTCTGCACAGAGCTAACGGTCAGGGAGGAACACTCCAAGGTTTTTGGGTTAAGGTTCTTACACGGCTGTTACAGATGGGCAGACAGCTGCTACTCTGAGGTGGACAGGGCTTGAGCTAATCACAGCTCTTCCCTGCTGTAGAGGAGCAGTCTTACTCCACCTTATTTAGCCTACTGTGTCTCATCACTTGGACAGACAGAATCAGTTGTCTTGGAGAGAGGAACTGTCTCATGCCCGAGGGTTGATCTTAGCATAAGGAAGCCCTCATCTGCATGTACCAGTGTTGGTAAGGTTCTGATACCTGTTCAGTCAAATCGAAGGGTATCCCTGAAACACAGGTGGAAACCTCATAGCTGGAGTCAAAACTTCATGCCTACAAAGAGGACAGTCGTCTGCCTGCAGGCACATGGTGGTCCAGAGATCAGTCCCAGTTCCCTGGGCATCCTTTTCCCAGTGCTGACGTTTCCCAATGTTGCAGCTGCTGGCCCAGCCGGCTGAGAACCACGAGGAGCTGACTGCCCGGCAGCACATCGCCGACCAGCTGGAGAGACGGTTCATACCGCGGCCGCTCTGCAAGAGCTCCCTCATTGCTGAGTTCAATAACGAGCTGAAGATCCTGAAGGAGGCAGTGCACAGCGGGTCTGGTAAGGACACCTGAAACGTCTGCCTGCTTGTCAGCTGCAGATGTGTCTCCTCCCTTCTCCTTCTGGTCTCTTTTGATTTTCTCTGCTGTTGCCAGCGAGGTCCTGATCCGTGTCCCCGAGCTCAGTGCACCGAATTCTCTTTCTCCTGGGGTGACACACGTTTCTCCTGTAACGGTCACCCCTGCTGCCACGAGATGGCAGCCACTGCGTGCACAAGGCAGGAGATTTTATGTGCTTTGTTCTTGAAAAGAAAAAACAAATCCAAAAGAAAATGCCTTGACCTTTTTTATCTTGGTACTGCTTTGCTTTGTTCTAAATGTTGAAGCCAATCTCGAAAATACGGTACTACGGTTGGGTTTTCCTGCATAAGACAAACAGTCAGAGATTTTGGAGAGATGAGGTGAGCCAGGGCAGATGTATCTGTTGTATCACCTCTGTCTGGGCAGCATCAGGTGCCTGATGTGACAGGAGTGCTTGGCTGGTCCTTCATTTCCAGTGCCATCACTGACTTGGCTTTGATTTTCTCGCTCGTGTGCAGCTTACCAAGGGAAGACATCCGTCAGCACTGTGGGCACCTCCACCTCTGCTTACCGCCTGAGCCTGGCCACCATGTCCCGCTCCAACACCGGCACTGGCACAGTCTGGGAGCAGGACAGCGAGCCTTCCCAGCAGGCCTCGCAGGACACACTGAGCCGCACAGATGAGGAGGATGAGGAAAGTACGTGGCAAACGATTAGAGCTAAGCCCCCAACACCGAGGGGTTTTCTTGATGGCCCCAGATGGCTGGGAGGGGAGGACAGTTGTCCCTGTCCTTGTGTGAGTTACAGGCCCACAGGGACATAAGAAACCAGTGTGGTTGCTGCACAGTTGATGGTGTTAAAGCTTGGGTCGTTACATACACCCTTACTCCCTCGTGAGCTCTGGGTAGGGAAAGGGAAGGGCACAGGCAGATTTTTAGTGTATGAGACCTGGGCTGACATACCACCCTCACAGTGCTGATGAGGCACTTGGCAATCAGTCCTCTCATTGACCTCCATCGTGATAGTAGGCTGGGGCTGGGGCTGACTCTGCAGTTGGGACCCTATTCCTGTAGGATCTTAGTACGACCTGCTCATCGCTCCTGTCCAGATGCTTCAATATGGAATATGTTGCCATTGTGCTGCATGGGCTCCGGCTGTGGCTCTCTGCAGGGTGGAATGTCTGTATGCTTGTGTCACTTGATTAACAAAGAGGAAATTATACCTTAAAACCTACTGACAACAAAAAGGTGATCTCTGTTTTTGGGCAGCTGTCAGGTTCTGGGCTTGCCAGGCTTTCTGGTGCCAGCTTGGAAGGAATGGGATGGTGAATCTTTCGGGGACCGGGTTGCAGTGACCTGAGTTTCTCTTTGTCTTCAGCTCAGTTTCATGTTATTCTTGGAACTTTGCCTTCTCTCTGCTTCTGGGCTGTCCATCTGCTTCTGAGTTATCCATCAGTGAAAGCCAGGCTGGAAACCTCTGCTCATACAACATCAGACGTGGGCTTCCCCCTACATTATCAGGGATATTGTCTTCTGATGCTGCAGTGGTTGGTTGCCTGAAGGCTGAAGCTCAGGCACTTCACTTATGTACTTGAGGACTGCTGACTGTTCCCCAAAGGCATTAAAAAAAAGGGTGAAAAACAGGATTAGGAGAAGGGCCTGTGCAGTCATGGCAGAATTGCTGCTTGGGAAAGAACACTTAGCCTGAAACTTTCCAGGCTCAGCCCAATTTATTTTAGCTGGGTTCATCACTAAACCTCACATATTCCACCCAGTTCTGTACTGCTGATACAGTGCTCAGATACTCGGTGTGGTGAACTCTCGTTTCAGCTGCAGATTAATTATGAAATGATGAGTGCTGTCGTCTTCTTTGCTTGTGGCAGTATTGCTTCAGCCCTGCCTTGGCTTAATGCTGCCATAAAATATTTCAGTATATTGAAACTGGAAAAGGTCAAAAATAAAAGAGAAAATTACACCAAACTTCCTCTTTATTTATTTGTAAGTAGAAGCTGTTGAGGTAAAAACCACAACCGTCATTTCTTTCCAGGTACTTTATATAAATTTTAAAGAACACTGGAAATTTCAAGCAGTCCTGATCACAAGCCAACTGTCCACATAATTCAGTTGCAGTATGATGTATCTGAGTCAATTTATTCATTTTTTTTATGACATTTTAAAAAGCATGCCCCAAAGGGTGTTGAAGGGTGTCAGGCCTGCGTTTGGCGGTGATGTGTTTATCTGTTGTAACAGTGCTTTGCTACAGCGTACCAGCAGTGTATTTCACAAGAGCAGTATGTCCACTTACAACTTCTGTGCCAGAAAACACTGTAGCTTAACAATCCATTTATTAATCACAGGAATTAAGCCCTAGTGGAGGTTGAATTCCCCAAACACTTTTTCCTGAGCACCATGTAAGCTGAAAGCATTCACAACCCCCTGTGCCATGTGTGCTGTGTTCCTCATCCTGCAGGGCTTTATGTGTGCGTATTTTTGACTGTAAAATCTAATGGGGGTATTCAGATTTGCAGGCTCAGGGGGGGTTGGTGAGTACATGCTAGGTAGACCTTTGGCATCCTCTTCACTCTTGACAGCTGTAAACCCGTAGGTGGGGTTTGGGGTGGTTGGTTCCTCTCCTTTCCTGGTTTTCTTTTCTTTCTAGATGACTCCTTGAGCATGCCCAGTGTGGTAAGTGAACAAGAAGCATACCTTATGGGTGCCATTGGGAGGAGGCGGTTCTCCAGCCATCTCTCCAGCGTGTCTGCACCTCAGGCTGAGGTGGGCATGTTACCCAGCCAAAGGTAACAACATGGGCTTTTCACCTCTCCCATTGTAGTCATGAGAGCAGAAATGGCGCAGGTATATTTTGTGTACCTCAGAGATGTGGGACAGTAGAGTCAGTGCCAGCACAGCAATGATAAATGCATTCATCCTGAAGTAGTACTGGACCAAGGGAGCAGGGTTGGAAAGAATGATTTTCTGGGATGATCTGTGTTGCGTAAGGTCCATCAGAACGGGCTGTCATCCATAGAAACCTCCCTCTGAAAGTTTCAGGAGCCCTCAGCACTATTATGTTCCTCTGCTACTACCATGGATATCAAAAGAAAAGGGCTTAGGAGTTATATGCATTGAACCAGGGGACTGTACACGATCTGTATGGAGCGCAGAGGAATCCGTAGAAGCTGGGAAAGAGGCAGAGGTCTCCTGTATGATTTACTTGGTTTCTTCCATGTAGTCTTTGTCCTTCCTAGAGCAGCAACTAGCTCATCACAGAAACTAAATGTCATGGTCAAAGATGGAGTTTAATACTCTTTAAAACTAGAAATATAGTTTCTAGTGTGGTGAAGAAAAGTGGTGAGAAAGAGATTGGAATTTGGGAAATGTACACCTCTAGAAGATGCAGAGAGAAGTTTTGCATTTGAATGTGATTATTATCAATGTTTATTGTTTTATTTGTCTGCAACATAGTTACCCAAGGATATCTGACAATGGACAGATTAATTTATGGTATTTTCTTTGAACTTTTGAAGAATAAATTCTACATTATTGCTTGACCAGCCTTGGAAAATCAAACGTTGTTCCCTCCCCAGTCTTGTGTGGAATTAAAGAAATAACCTTGATACAGGAAGGAAAAGTAGCAGCTGTGGCACATACCAGTAGAGACAGGAGCAGTGATTTGCAAGAGCGTAGTTACACAGATTCTATCTGGCAGTTTTCACAAAAGGGCTTACAGGAACTTATTTGACTTCTGAACTCCATTGATTCCGTCCCTTTGTTTCTTGAAAAATTAATATGCAAGACAACATTTTCCCCAATCTTTCACTACCATCTTCAATGCATAAACTTCACAGGAGTCACAGCTGACCGATAGCGACGTTTGCTTTGTGCCATCCCAAGTCATGGTGATGCTGAGGAAAAAAAAAAAAGAGAGAGACTTTTAATTACAACAGAGCTTCGCTCTCTGCTTCTTCAAGTACACGGTGTACCAGGAGAATCACTTGTCATCCATGTAGGGAAAGTGCAAGCTCAGGAAGCGTATCATAGTCCACAATGTCGTGCCCTTTTTAGTTATGGATGCTCTCTGGGCTTTCAGACCGCCTCACAAATATACACTAATTAATGTTAAGTAATATTATTATTGCTCTCCTGCTGGCAGCCCGGCAGACTGCTTGCTTTCTTTCATGTTTTTTCCTATGGGCTGAGAAGGCTGCTCCCGCCGGAATGGCCGAACGATGTGATTTGTGTACTGGTTTGCCAGGATCCACGCCAGCTGTTTACTTACAGTTTCATGGCACTATGAGACCTTGTTTTCCAGATGTTTGTCCTTAAAGTCCTACCAGACAGTGGTCTATAGCTCACAGGAGATAGATTAGCCCTCCCTGAGGAAGAGCTGGCTCACGGGGAAGGGGGAAGAAAAAAGCTTTCTATGAAGCTGGAAGTAAATAGAACCGAGACGAATGAAAACGCTGCAGGAAAAATGGCTTCAAAACCAGTTCCCTGCCCTTATTTCATGTGGAAACACATCCTACTGAACTTCTCAGCTCCCCAATTCTCAGCAGAGATGTAAAGGTCTCCCTGTAGTGTAAACTCCCTCTAAAGACTGCTCCTATTATCAGATGTTCTTTCAGCTCCTCTGAGTCATATATGTGCTGTTGAGCGTGCGAGACCAATTAATGTTGCCGTCCTTTTTTTTTACTTTTTTATTCCGTTGATTCTTTTTTTTCCCTTGAAAACAGAGATGCTTTTTTTTTTCTTTTTTTTTTTTTGCATTTTCTTTCCCTAAATTCTTAATCTCCCTGCCCCTCCTGCAGTGAACCTAATGTCCTCGATGACTCCCCGAGCCTGGCCACTGAGGGCAGCCTCTCTAGGTACAGTGTGAACACTACCTGTCTGTCAGTGTGTGTGCTGGGAAACGAGCCGTTTCCAACCTCCTCTGTCTCTTCCCCTCACCTTTTGTCGCTCTCTCCATCTCTGTCTCTTGTGGCTCATTGATATTCAGGCCTGCAAGTCCAAGGTGTAGCAACCCACCTTCAGTTTTCAGCTTTGATTGCCGTAACTTTGAGGAGGGGAAGGGGAAGGGGGAAGAAAAGGATGGAGTAGCAAGTGGAGCGGCAGTCTGGCTGGCCGGCCTCGGGGTTTCCCCTTGCTCAGCGATGGCTGGAAAGGCATGAGAAGGATTATCCAGGAGGCATTAGCTGTAGCCTGTTACAAGCATTAGTCTGGAGGCTTATATAAAAGGGAGACATCTGTTTTTCCACTCATCTCACAGTGCTGTCACCACAAAAGACTTAATAACGATATCAAGCTGTGTGCTTCAACATTCACTAATAAAATAAATTACGATAATGCCCGTGGAATATAGTTCTCTGTGGATGCTTTACAGTAATTCTCATTATTTTTGCAAAGTGTTTCCAGTGCTCAAATGACACCGTAGAAAGCTTGTGGGTGAACACCACTAATACCTAGATAAAATTAGTGCCAGAGTTCAGGACTAGCTGTTGCCCATGACCTGTGGGCAGGGGAGTTTGTGGGCCAACACCGTTAGGTTGGTGCCTGTCAGATGGGTCAGAAGTGAGCTTAGAAGGGAGGTCTGCACCTTTAGCAGCCAGCTCAGTCGTGTGAGTCATCCTTACTGTCCTGCTGCAGTGCTTGCACCTCTCAAACCATCCTCGTGAGGTCCTCCTAGGAGCATCCCTGTTTCCTTCCAAAAGAAGATGGCCCCTTGCACTGGCAGCACAGAGGGTAACACACAGTTCCAGTACCTCACCACGCCAGCTGAAGATGTGGATATGTTGAGAGGCGTTTGTGTGAATGGGTTTTGTTGTTTTGTTTTGATAGCTTGGGTTTAGATGTCAGTAATGGCTTTTTGGGGGTGGGGACAGGCTGCTTTGTTCATTTGTTCATTATTTGCACTTGACAAATGGAGAGTTTGTCATTGGTGTCACTGAGACCATCCCATGATTCATGGTGTCCTTTGTGTGGGTGAATCCTGCTGTGGCAGATCGATCTCTAATCAGTGCGACTGTAGGAGTGCCGTCAGGAAAAGACATCGGCTTGTTGGGAGAGGAAGGGATATATTTGTCTGCAAAATGCATTGCATGGTCACCTGATCATATAAGGGGCATAAGGAGAAGTCATTTGACCAGAGAAGTTAAGTGCCATCCCTTAAGTAGAGCTAAAAACTCACTGTGGTTGAGGAGGAGGACAAAGGAGAAGGTCTGTATCAGGGTTAAAGCCATAGTGATATGACACCAGGTTACATCCGTGTTGAATTTGGAATGTTTAGATCTTGTGACAGGGAGGCAGTCACTCCTGATAACTGTGGGGAGGCTGAGGAATATGAGACACTGAGCCAACAGATGAGTTCACATGCAGTACTCTGTTTCGAGGCCATTCGGTGAGTTCCTCCTGATCTCTGTCACACCAGTTTTCACGAGGGCCCAGGACACTGTCCTGCACCCCGCTCTCCGCTGCAGGGACTCCCTTAGGCAGAAGGGTTAACCCAGGAACTCGGGAGCCCGTTCTCCAGAGGTTTGTTATCCAGGAGCTGGCACTAACATCTGCAGGAGAGGCAGGAGGCTGCAGAGCATGGAGGCAGGGCCCTAGTGCGGTTCTGTACTAAAAGGCTGGGCTGGAGTTCTGCGAGGGAGTGCAGATGTTTCAGCTGCATCATTAAATGTGCACACTGGATTCCTCTGCTAAAGGGTAGAAGTAATAAAGCAGATGCTGCAGGAGTGTTTATGTGGTTTGGGGATCATAGGACAGAAGTAATGTGTTGTTTTGTTCAGGAATGTTAGTTTTCAATAAAGCAGGCTCGAGTTTTACATAACTTTGATTTTGGCTAGAGCACGATGACAGCAACTGTTCAGGATTGCCCTCTGAATTCAAAAGCTGAGGTTTGGTCATAACTGACATAAATCATGTGGAGACTAGATCCTTATGGATGCTAGGAGTTTTGAATAAATAAAAACACAGGCTTCCCTTTGTTCTATGGCAATTAGAGCCAGCCATGCAGAAAAGCAGGGAGGACAGGAAGGGGAAGGCGTTTAAGTGCTCAGAAGTAAACAGACAGCATGGGGTGCAGGGCTGGGGAACATATGTGTCCAGTATCATGATTTGTTGTGATTATAATCTGAGAGGAGAGGATACTCCCCCAAATCACAAAGGAAGAAGAACGGGAAGTCACTGTCATGGAAATCTGCTGCGCAAACCCGTTCCCCTCAGTGCTTGTCATTACACCTGTCTTAGCTTGATGGTGCCCAGTAGGGAAAACCAGCGTGAATTCACATTGCCAGGGCCAGGGTAGCAGATCCAACCATAAACAGGCTGGGATGTGTCTGGAATAGAGGAGCTGGAGTTCCATCTACATTTTAACCCATTCTCTGCTGGCCTTTGCCCACTAACCCTCTCACTCGGTGTCTCGGCACACGAAGCCAGAACGTTCTGCCACAACGGCGTGGCAAGCATGTACATCTTCCAGTAGCCTTTAAACGCCTTGCTTCCCTCGTCTCTGTTTTGTTTTCTCCCTTGTTCTCTTTTTCTTTTTTTCCTTTTTTTGGCTGCATGGTTTCTAGTAACTCATGAGCACCGCTTACTGAAACTGCCAACCCGACGAAGTTTGTTGTAGCCCCCACTGCGTGGCTGCAGTGGCTGTCATTTCTTGTAGTGCTGGCAACATGCTTCCACAAAGCTGGGTTGGTTTGATCTCATGTCACCTGTCTCTGCCCTAACTGTGCACTGGGAGTAACCCTGTCGTGAAGACAAACCCCCTGACAGAGGTACTCAGAGAGTGACAGAGCATCTTTGTGTTGGGCAGGAAAAAATCTTCTCTTTCGTTGTTCCCAAATAAATCTGTGTTATGTATGGCAGAAAATCCCTTCTTATCGATCACAGTGCCAGAGGAGGGAAAGGTACTGTCGGCTCAAGTGGCATTTGATTCAGTGTTCCTTGATTGGGTCCCACAGGCTGCCAGGGAAACAGTGTACTGCTGGTCAGGTCTGGTAAACAGACGAGACAGAAGAGGAGGAGGGGAGGGGAGGGCTGCACACAGTGGACAGCCAGCCCGCCACACTAGTTTTCATGGAAAGAAGATCAGCAGTGCTATTTGATGGGGAAAAAACAAACAAACAAACAAAAACCCCCTCACAGACCCTCATGAAGTGAAAGAATTTGGGGGTATGAGGCAAAAAGCCCCAGCAGGACTGTGCTGTGCACAGGCAGCTCTGCAAACTTTGGCTGCTCTGGGGTCCACCACTTGCCTGTAACAGATACCTGTAATTTCAGCTCGTTTAGATCATCCCAAATTATACTGATTCAGTACTGGAAACAAAACATCCACCAGCTCACTAAACTAATTTCACATGTGATAGAAGCCAGGCTGCAAATCCCAGACTCCAGAAGGAAGACACGAAGTCCACTCACCCTCGTTTGTCTTCGGGGCACAGACTGCTCCGTGGGAATCGTTCTTCCCCACGTGTGGCCTCTGTGCCCTCACGCCATCCTTTCCTCTGGTGGCTTTTTCACGACACACGTGAAATGAGTTTGTTTCACCGCTGTAACACAGTGGTTTGTACTGAATGTTACTTTCTGCTGCAGACATTTATGTCTCCTCACTCTCAGGACTAAAGAGTTACTGTTCCTCCCTCAGGAATTGCAGTATTCTCAAAAGCTAGTTCCATAGAAATTTATTTTTTCAAGACCTTCTCCAGCCAATTCCCGTTCAATTCACATACTGATAACTACTCTGAAAACTTTTTACAATTTAGAGGAGTAGGGTTTTGTGTAATCCTAGAAACAGAAGATTAAGAAAATTCTACAAGCTGTTACTGCAGGTAGTCTGGATCATAAATCTAGAGACTAATTTAAGCCCAGTCTCTGTTAATACAGAATGATGTGTTGTTTCTGGAGCTACCAGTCACACGACGACAGTCGTTGTCTGGGTCAAGAGCACAGTCCTACTAAGAGGAAGTAACTTTGGGGACTCTGCTTATTCACAGGCGGGTGTTTGCATGATGCTGAGGATGCTTGGTGTGTAAATCATGCCAATACCTTACGTAAAAGCTGGAAAATATGTTCCAGAGACTGGTGATCTCATTTGGAAGAGCTGTCTGAGGGAGAAGGGGACTCAAATATATTTTTTTTTGTTCTGGCTTTGAGCTTGCAGAGGCTTTTCCTTTCTTTCCAAACCACTGCAGCTGTGGGAGGCTGTCGAGGGTATGCCTGGTGTTAGTAGGCTGTGGTCAGACAACCAGGAGAGAAACAGCTTCACGGTCTTTAAGATGGCTCTCCTTGAAGCTGCCCACTCTTTCCCCAGCAGAGCTGGTAGGAACACACACGTATGGTTTAGTGCAAAGTCTGGCTCTAGTTTAAACTGATAAGAGAGCAAGGTATAGGACTTTGAGGTCAGGTAACCAGACTTTGACCTGAAGCAGACCAGGAAGCTCTCATGTTCTGTTCCACCAAACCTTCCAAGGGTGGTAACTTCTGCCAAAACGAGGAAATGAGCTGTCCAGGACACAGAACAGGAGCCTGTCCACAGACATCCCCCATGCCTTGTCTGACCACATCCTTAGTTTTGTCTTCTTTCCCTGCTCCTGTAAGGTCAGGCGGAAAACCTTCGCTCTGTTGGTGGTATAGAGCTCCTCCTGGGAGATCCAAGGAAATCATCCAGAGAGAAGGATGCTGTTTTCTTTTAGATTAATGCAGAGCAAAGGCAGAATGGGTTGTTATACCGACTCTTCAACGATGCGAACCAGATATAGCTGGGAGTCGCTGAAATAGGACGTGTGGCTCAGTGGATTCCAGTCTGCCCCAAATAAGCAGCTGCCTGATTTAAAAGGAGTCCATCTGAAATGTTAGTTGCTATTGCAACCATATGTCTCTCAGACATAGTTCATTCAGCTAAAATGTTCTGTGACCACTGTCTGCTAACTGAGCGGTTTGTAACTGTTTGGCGGCATGCAGCGCTCCGGCGAACCTGAGGGGAGGGTGGGGTTTGTACACGGAGCAGGTGAAACAGTAGAATGAGATGGCAAGTAGCCAAGTATGTTTATTGCTAAAGATTCTTTTACTGCAGATACTTCAGATGTCTTGTGCCAAGATATTAAAAGCTAAAAAGCTGTGTTTGTATATATACATATATATCTTAAAACTATGTTTACTTGTCTTTTTTTGTTTGCTAGCCACAAAAAGACCTAAGGCTGCAAGTGTTGAGTGTGGGGCCTTGTTCACATAACTCATGCATCCATTATGTGAATGGATCCTTTGTCACTTTGTGTTTGTTTTCTGTTTGTTGACTTAAATCGGAATTAAAACCAGATGACAAAATTGTGATGAGGCTGTGGATGGAGTCTATTTGGGAGGAAAAAAAAACCCACAAGAAAAAAAAAAAGAGCTTTTACAACATGATCCTTGCAAAAGGAAAAGCAAACCAGAAGGCTTCTGAGCTAGGCAGCTGATACTCTTGCCTTTACTGATGTGGCAAAGGATGCAGAGAAGTGAGTGGTGCTCAGTGGGATGCATCAATCAATGACTGAAAACTGAAATCTGCAGTTATTTGTATTTGGATGCTACCTGTGCGTGGCCAAGTCCTGAATGCCATGACTCCACCTCCCACCCCTTCCTAAGCCCCGGAAGCCACAACCCAACAGACACGTTCCTCCCCATCCTTCAAAGACAGTATTGCTCTTTGAAGTGACTGTGCCATTAGTGGTTGGTTGGTTGGTTGATTTATTTATTTTAGTCACAATTGCCAGGACACCCAGTAATTTATACAGGGCGCTTCCATGCTTGGCCTAACGCTGTCAACATCTAACAGGGTGGCGAGTGTGCAGAGCGAGCCAGGACAGCAGAACCTTCTTCTGCAGCAGCCCCTGGGGCGGAAGAGAGGCCTACGGCAGGTGAGAAAGAACACGGGGAGTGGACAAACCTCCTCTCCTCCTGAGGTGGTTTCTGTTTTCTTGGCTGTGTCTGCTTGGAAATGATGTGTGGAAGTGATGTGGCCTGTAATTTGTGACACACTAGTGCAGTCTGTCGAGTTAGCAGCAACCATAATACAGGTTGTAGCTGTGAAGCCTCACAAATCCCTAGGAGAGAGGGGGTGTGCTTGGTTTGGAATTCCACAGTCTTTTCCTTTGCAGGCTTATTTAGTTTGTTTTTTTTTCGATGACACGATGGTCATGCATATCTGCATCCCATTAGTACTGAACCTGAAAAGGCACAGAACCCAGAAGTTCCTGTAGAGCAGATGTCTGAGCAATGGACACCTCAAAACGTGTTATCCTAAAAAAGTAGAGTGAACGGCCACCTAGAGGACTAGACAATGATCTGCTCTCCTTACAGAGGGGAAGCTGGGGAGTAGGTGAACACACTTCAGCCTAACTCTTTCTTCTGATGTTTAGCTTCGCCGACCACTGCTGTCACGTCAGAAAACTCAAACGGAACCTCGTAGCCGTCATGGAGCTCGACTGTCAACCACGCGCCGGAGCATCCAGCCCAAACCGAAGCCTAGTGGTAGGGCACTGCTGCGTTTCCAGAGCGAGCGCTCCACGGCCGGATGGAGAGTGTACTGTGGTGTTGCTTTGGCTTAAAGGAACAGTTCCTGTGTTGTTGTTAGCCTGTAGTAAAGTGAAGGCCCAGCGGTTTTACCTTTTCTCCTAGTAAGTGGATATCCTATCAGAAAATCACCCCGTCAGGACACTTGGTGGTGTCTCCAAAGACTTTGAAGGTGAAACAGGGCATGGCTGTGAACTGGTGTGTCTCCTGAAGGTGTGCAGAACTCAGGGGGCAGTGTCCTCTATTCATGTCTCAAACCTCCAGATGGGCAAATTTTGAAGCTGCTATTGAGAGTAGTAGAAAGCAGGGAATTTCCCATCATTTGTAAGCTAAGCAGTGCAGAGCTCCAAGGGCCCTGTATGGACATGAATAAAGACTGGTCTAGCCCATGCTGTGCATTTCCAGGAGTCGGCACTGCCAGGCAGAGGGGGTGGCTGTATTCTGTACCATCTGAAGGGAGTAGTTAATGTTGGTGGGAATCCCTGGAAGAGCAAAGGTTCCTTGCACACTTCCTGGGCTGCAAACCATTCAGCCAGCACAGCGCCTGTGCGGCCCTGCTGCTGGGGATAGCACAGAAGCTGACCCAAAAGAAGTAAGAGCAGGGGCACAGATATCTGTTTTACTGGGAAGATTTAGTCTGGGTTCCTGGGTGGTGGACTCAGTCTACAGGAACAGCGGGGAGATCAGCTGCACTTTGTCTTTTCTCATGTTGCCTGTGAAAGCTTGGGTAATCCCTGTATATATTTGCATCTCGTCTTTCCTATTTTAGCTGAAGGCAGAAATGTCAGTTGACTTCATGAATTCTTCTGGAATGGGAAGATGTTACAGGTGGTATTTATCTCTCCAAGTCATGACAAAGATAGGTAGGCTGGCCAGTCTGGGGGAGATCCCTGACTCTTGCTGTGGCTTTGAATGAAGCCTGGGGTAAAGGCTTTTAGATTAGACTCCAAACAGGCAGTTTATAAGATGGAATGAATCGTGAATCCTGTCTTAGTTGTAAGAACTTCAGTGAATTCTCTTTCTTCTTTTCTTGTTGCGTGTTCCTTCCCAGTTCATAGCATCTTAACACTCCATTTCCTGGGCTTTGTACCTTTCAGTGGAGCAGAAGCGGTCAGTGACCTTCACTGAAGCCCAGCCCGAGGCAACATCAGCCTCTCCAGGGGACCCCTCGGCTCCAGCAACACCCCAGCAGCAGGGCTGCAGCCGCAGCAGCCCCCAGGCAACGGGCAAGCAGGAACCACTCAGCAAACCTACGCTGACCTCCTCACCTGCCATCGTTGTGGCCGATCTCCACAGCCAGACCACCGGCCAGGTAACAGGACTGGGGGTTTTATCGCGTGCGTCTGCCCACCGCTTCCTGCAAGTGAAGTTACAGGGAGATGATGGTGTGTTACAGCTCTGTAAGGAAAGCTGGCGGCTGCGTGGAGGCAGCCAGCTCCTCCGCGTGTCTGTTCTTGAGGCCGTTTGCTGTCTAACTCTACTTGTGTAAACCATCACTTCTGCATCTGTGTGACGATTCTGAATTTGCAGATATATTTCCCGCATCTTCCCTATCCATCTCCCCATCACATACAGTAACTCTTCTGGCTCTGCAGGTTTGCATCAGCAGGGTGTTCCAGCTTGCTCCCCGAGAAGTGTGTCCTTATGAAAGGGCTCCCTCAAAACCCTGGGGCTCTTTTAGCAAAATTTCAAAAGAAATTGTTGCCCGGTATTTTTCTGTGTGGACACCACGGGGACATTCTCAGTCATCCCTTCAGCACACTGGTGACACCGAGCTCCCTTCCATATGCCCAGCTATCTGTTGGTGTTACGGCCTCTGTCACGAGCAAGTGGGAGACGCCCATCTTTAGAACACGCCAAGGGAGGTGATCTGAAGAAGGGTCAGTATCTGGCTGGAATCAGAACCCCTTCCTGATCATCGCTACAAATTTGGTTCACTGGCAGAAATGTATCATTGTTAGGGCAAAACTTGAGGATTTACAGTCTGCAGTGCCTGCCCCTTTATGGTAGCAAGAAGTATTTCTGAACGAGAAGGTATTTTGTAATGTCCCCTTTGCTTTTCTCCCCCTCTTCTTCCCACTCTCGCTGAGCCTGACCACTGGCTCTCCTCAATTGCAGAGCGAGGTGCTTTCTGCCGAGAAGGAGAAGGAAAAAGAGGAGGGCTTGGAGTCCCGGCCCACAACAGCACAAAGCACCCCACCCACCCAGCTCTCCGACACCGAGGACTACGCTGGCCTCGAGACCACCAGCTTGTTGCAGCACGGGGACACTGTCCTTCACATCAGTGAGGACAATGGGATGGAGAACCCCTTGCTGGCCACTCACTACAGCTTCACACATGTGGAGCTTGGGGAGACTGACGTCGATCTGGATGAATCTCATGTTTAACTCTTGGGGAAGTGCAGTAGTGGGAGGAGGAAGGGACAGTGTACCTTCTCCTTTGAGTCCCTGGTACCCAGTAGCTAATTAAAACAGAGCACTTTATTATCCAGAAGCAGAAAATAGCAAACAGCCGGTTGCTACAGACTGGCAAATTTCTGTGTGTGGGAAGTACTTCAGTTCAGGGCAGGGCCACAGAACAGAGAATCTGCACAGACTTCTCAGGGCGGGGAGGGTGGTCCACAGAACCTTGGTCTGTCAGCCGGGACCGTGATGGGCACGTCGCCAGGTTGGGCTGCGTGAGGCAGAGAAACCCCTTCTGAGAGTGTGCCCAGGATTTATTTTTGTAGTGTTTTTGAGAGCAGAGCTAGTTATTCCCCGACTCCAGGGCTCCCGCACCTCGGTACTAGCAGTGCATCACTGGCACACAGTAACCTGAAGCTTAGGACATTGTTCCTAACTTGCAGAGCAGCGAGAAGCACCGTGGAGCAAGGAGACGCTTTGGGGCTGGGTTTGGTGGGGTCTTTGGCACTGCAGACTTCAGCTGAGTTTACTTTTGCCTGCTGGTTTCATTCCACTCCGTAAGATACAACACTCGTGCTACAAAAATACTGACTCTGTAAAACTATTACTCTCCTTACCGTACGAAGGAATGTACGTGCTGTGCACAGACACAGACGGGCCGGGGACGAGCGGTCTGCAGGCGCTAGGAACAGCCCACGCCGTCCTGCTTAAACATACCCAGTCATTTGGCGCCACAGCTTAAAAAAAACACCCCAAGAAATCGCATCTGGAGAGCGTGGACCTCCCGGTACCCAGCAACTGCTCCACGGATGCTGTCGTCTGTACTTAGATATAGGGATTTAAAGTAAATATTTATATACAGTATTTTCATGCTCCTATATATATATATANTGTAACATTTATACGTAGGCGGAGATCCCCGAGAGCGATCAGCCGAAGTCACAGCTGCGTTATGGGCTACACTGCGGCGTCAGGGAATTACACTGAAATCTAACTTTAGCCATTAGCTGCTTACAGACAAGCAGCAAGACAGCTGGGAAACAAACCATGGAATCGTAGCACCCAGAGTCACCCCGTGCTTTGGGAATCATCTCAGCTTACGTTAGGAGCAGAGTTTTTAATCAGGGCAGCACTGGGCAGAGAAAGATGGTTCAGATCAGCCTGAGAGTCTGTAAAATGAGCCAATTACCGGTTTGGCTCCTGAGGGCTTGTAATTTGGACGCATGCATGACAAAACAACCTTACTGAGGATAGCTCTAGCCTCCTGTCCACCTCCAGAGAAGGGCCTCCTCACATTTCTCTCTGTCCCCAGCAGCTCTCAATGTGCTGTTTAAAATTTGCCACACAACTGCCTCACTGCGGTAGCTCTTACTGGTGTGTGGGAAAGGAACCATATACCTGACGGCGGGTCCAGCCTGCTGAAGCCCTGGGAGCTGTCAGGCTGTGCTGCCTGGTATTTGCTCTGAGTTGTACACTGACCTGAGGAGGGAACTTATGCATGTCAAACCTCTGAGGAGCAAACACAGTCCTTCTCACGGGGGTAGAGCATTGGTGAGAGATGGGGACTCTCACCACTCTGTGGAAAAGCAGGGCTGAAAAGGCAACTTTTTATGCCGTAAGAGGTGGTTAGGTGAAGATGGCGGTGTCCTGATATGCTGCTCAATGTGTGCCCTGTATAACCAACTTGCTCTGCTGCTGACCAAACACACTGTACTGCTTATCTCCTCAGTGTGCTAGAGCCAGCACCACCTACCTATAGGAGACTAATTGGGATGGACCCCTAGCTTGGAGGATGATCCGAGAACTGCTGAATTCTGGATACCAAGTTTTATTAACAGTGACGCACAAATGAGAGGGGGGAAAACCCCAGAGCTTTGCTTTCACATCCCAAGGTAGGCTGGGTCGCTGGCAGTGGGGCGGGGGGTTGTGGATGTGATTGAAGCGAGCAGCTGGACACACCGCGTACAGGTTTCACGGTGCATTTTATAGAGACCTTTTCTAAGGAAAATGATAAGGAAGCACCTTCCTTAATGAAAAGTAGATGCCTCACCCCCTGGTACTGCGCTCCAACAATGACAAAATAACTGTGATTTACTTCATTGAATTCAGTGTATGTAATACGTGTTTCCATTGGGTTTTCCTGGTGAATCCACAGTAGTAAGCCATAGCAAGGCCTAAAATGCCTTTTTCATGTCTACCCTGCTAGAAACCGATGCAGTTTACGATGAGTGACGTAATCCGTAATTTCATTTTATTCAGGTGACTGGGCAGATGGCTTCGATTTTTGTTGGATGACTGTTAGGTCATGGCACAGACAGGCAGCGCCGCCAGCCTGTTTCCTCATGTGTTTTGCCTTCGTTATCGGTCGCGCTTAATCCTGTGCTAATGAGGTACATACAGCATACATTAGCTGGTTTTGTGCTTTCCTCCAGTGTCTCTGTACCAGAACTGGTGTATTTCTGCTATGAAAACAAATGATGCTGCTTTTAATTAGTGTGAGAGGCCTTGAGTGCATGTCATGGACAGCCACGTCTGTATGCCGGTCAGTACCCGCATCTCACAGCCCGTGCTGTCTCCCATCCCTTCACCTCACAGCCCGTGCTGTCCCCAGTCCCCCCCCCACCTCACAGCCCATGATGTCCCAGGTCCCTTCACCTCACAGCCCATTATGTCCCAGGTGCTCTCACCTCACAGCCCGTGCTGTCCCCAGTTCCCCCACCTCACAGCCTGTCCTGTCCCCCATCCCTTCACCTCACAGCCCATGATGTCCCAGGTCCCTTCACCTCACAGCCCATGATGTCCCAGGTGCCCTCACCTCACAGCCCATGCTGTCCCCAGTACCCCCACCTCACAGCCTGTCCTGTCCCCCATCCCTTCACCTCACAGTCCATGATGTCCCCAGTCCCCCACCTCACAGCCCATGATGTCCCAGNCCGTGCTGTCCCTCGTCCCCCCACCTCACAGCCCATGCAGTCCCCGGTGCCCCCGCCTCGCCGCCCCCGCCGTCCCAGGCTCTGCATGCAGAGGAGCGAGGCGGAACCGAGGTTTCAGCCCCTTGCCGAAGGGCGTCGGGGCGCTGCGGCCGCCCGCCTCACGGCGCGGGTTAGGAGCTGGGAGCGCGGTCGGACCCCGGGAACCGGCTTAGGAAAGGC
>VXBZ01009173.1:1382214-1449650 GCA_013399135.1 Heliornis fulica
TGGCGGAAGGCGCCGCGGGGCGGGGCGGGGCGATGGTTCGCGGCCGTCCCGGCAGGCGGCGCGTCGGCGCATGCGCGGTTGGCCGGGTGGCAGCGATGGCGTCGGGCTGCAGGATCGGGCCGTCCATCCTCAACAGCGACCTGGCGGCGCTGGGCGCGGAGTGCAGCCGCATGCTGGGCTGCGGCGCCGACTACCTCCACCTGGATGTAATGGACGGGTNCACCTTCGGCCACCCCGTCGTGGAGAGCCTGCGCAAGCGGCTGGGCCAGGAGCCCTTCTTCGGTAAGGGCCGGGCGGCGTGGCGCGGCGTCCCCCCGCGGGCGGCGGGACCGGGCGCTCACGGCTCCCCCCCGCAGACATGCACATGATGGTGGCCAGGCCCGAGCAGTGGGTGAAGCCGATGGCGGTCGCTGGCGCGAACCAGTACACGTTCCACTTGGAAGCCACCGACAACCCCGGGGCGCTGATAAAAGACATTCGGGAGAACGGGATGAAGGTGAGGGCGGCGTAACGCGCGGCTTAGCCCAGCCGCCACGCTGCCGGCGACGGACGGAGAACCCGCGGGCGCAGCTCGGTCAGAGATCGGCGCTCCGACACCGGGCACAGAACCGGCCTTCGGCTTCGGTCGGAGGAGATCGGGAGTCTCTAGTTAAGGCAGCCTGCGCTCTCTGCACGGACACGTGTAGCCGCCGAGGGCTCCGCACCCGGCTCTCGGCGCTTCTGTGCTTCTGTCGCCCCGAGGCGCAGCAGGGCTTCTCCTGCCTCTCCCGCAGGTGGGCTTGGCCATTAAGCCCTGCACCACGGTGGAACACTTGGCGCCTTGGGCCAATCAGATAGACATGGCTTTGGTGATGACGGTAGAACCCGGGTTCGGAGGGCAGAAGTTTATGGAAGACATGATGCCAAAGGTAAACCAAGTCTCTCTTTCCTTATTTGTGGAGCTTAAAGCTCATTGTGAGTGTGGAGCGTGGTGGCAAAGTGCACAAACCATGCCAGGGCATGTGGGAAGCAGTAGGTAACTGCAGCAGCTGACGGCAAAGCTCACTGATGCCCTTCTTGCCCTCAGGTTCAGTGGCTGAGGACACAGTTTCCCTCGTTGGATATTGAAGTGGATGGAGGAGTTGGGCCTGACACCATCCATAAGTGCGCAGAGGTAAGGGGCTGAAGCGGAGCGGCATTCGGTCACTGCGCTGAGACTCATCAGCCCACAGGAAGCGAGGCATGGGAGGAACTGCATCGGGCAGTTATGTTAGTGTTCAGAGGGAGCAGCAAAGCCCACCTGGTGTCACAGCATGAGGTCAGATCTTGTGCCTTTCTTAGTAGTGGCCACTGAAGCTTCCCTTAAGCTAGAGAAGCGGTTTAGTTCCTGGATGTCTGGATAATTAGGAGCAGTGGTGGAGACATTACAGATTTGGGGAAGAGCTGTCTCTTCTGAATTGGTCAGTGGTTGCAGTTAGAGGTGTGCTGGCCCTGCCCCGCCCCCCACACCACTTCCTTGCCCCCCAGCCCGGAATGTACTACTCCATCATGTGTTTTACAGCGAGAAAAGCGGGGGCTGTGATCCGTGTTACTGAGCTGGTGTTTGATGTCTTTCAGGCAGGTGCAAATATGATTGTTTCTGGCAGCGCTATCATGAAGAGCGCAGATCCGAGATCTGTGATCAATCTTCTAAGGAACGTGTGTTCTGAAGCAGCTCAGAAGCGCTGTCTGGATCGGTGAGACCTACCCGGGCACTGTCCAAGAGGGCTCTGTGCGTGCAGGAGAACCCTTGTTTCTCATGCGTAAGGGAGGGCTGGACAAACATTAATTACAGAAACTTGTTGCTGCTGAACAGAGGAATCATTCCTGGGCTGCGATGAAGCAAGCAGCAGTGGAAAATATTCTGGCTGTCTTTCAGGGTTGGAAATGCAAAGGTTTGATCCTGTCTCTTGATTCTGCGGAGGCTAATTCTGTGGCACGACCCGTAACGCTGACTGGAGTGAACTAAACTTCTGTTGGTTTTTGCTTGCTAGAAGAGTGTAGCATCACCCCGTGCAATCTCTCCTGTGGAAGACTCTAATCAAACTGCCTTCTGCTGTCTGTATTTTGTCATTTGATCTGTGCATTCCTACAAAACTTTTCCAGTGTCTGCATTAAACACCCTTCCCTTGGTGTGGTAAGTCTCCTTTAAGCTGATTGTTAACCTCCCTACACACCCCACCCTACCCCCCAGAACTAGCAAGTTTGCAAAAAATGCAATTGAAGAGAGCTAACACTGCCCTGGGATGATAGAAGTGTGTGTCTGTAGCTTTTACAGCGTGCAAGTACGTGACCTACATAAGGTAAATATCAAACAAGTCAGTGCAACATCTTTGCCAGGTCAGGTATCTTCTTGTTTAGCTTTCCAATAGCCAGTTAAGAAGGTGTGTCCAAAATGCCTGGAAGTGATGGGATTCCATGGAAGAACAGTGCTTTGAAACCCTCCAGAGTTATAAAAGCCCTTTCCTTGACTCACAGCCTTTTGTACACACGCACCTGAGTAGAGCATGAAGCAGTGATGTGCAGGATGTGCTATTGAAAGCAGCAGGACAGCAGCTGTAGTGTCCGTGTGTTCTGCAGCAGACCTCAGGCTGGTCTGAAAGGGGAATCTGACCACTGGGGAGGGTGTTTGTTACTAATTAACTGGGGGGAGAGGGGCAGGGGGAGGCAAGCCCTCAAGTCATGGCAGTTAACTGACGGTACTGCACTTAGTTCTAAGCAGGGAACCACACTGTATGTTTGTGGAGCCTGTAGTCATTTTGTTTTAAATCTGGTAGGTTGCAGCTCCATTGACTCTGGGGTCAGCAGCATTGTGGGAGGGAGAAATTACACAGCAAAATGACTCAGTGACTTCTTCCTGGCTAGATCCCACCCAGATAGGTTTATGCAGCTGCTTTGAGGCAGCTAAGCTTAAAGGTATTTGTGACCAGGGCAGAAGTAACATCCACGGAGGTACCAGTAACGTTATTAATGGTCCAGGCTTGCCTGGTTTCTTGCCTCTGTATGTTAACAGAAGGAAGCTCTGAGGCTTCCTTCAGGCTTGTCCACCTGCGCTCAGTCCAGCATAACCCCACAGCCACAGGACCTGAACCCACTACTGCTGTCGAAACCAAAATTGCTGCCTGCAGAGTGTCCAGGGGGTGGCCACGTAAACCCGGGGACCGTTAGATGTTGCAATACTCTGATAAAATGAGGTTTCAGCAACACAGGCGAGCACGGTCTGGTGATATGAAGTCACATGGTCTAGAGCCATCCAGGGTGATCTGACAGAGCAAAGGCTCGGTCTGCACTGGAAAAAACGGGATAAAAGAAGCGGATACAGCTGAGTAAGGCTGGGCTCCGACCTGTGCTCTGCAGTGGTACAGTGCACAGCCCTGAGTATGGTAGAAACCTGCAGTACACACACACAGCGGAGAACTTTAATAGGGCTTGGATGGTTTGTATTTGTACTTCATTCCATTAAGGTCCTGGGTGCTGAGATGATGTGTCTACTGCCTTATGGCAGCAGGGAGCAGAATGCAAGAGGCCTTAAAAAAAAAAAACCTTATCTCAACTGGGAATGGTAGACAAAGCACAAGACAAACAGCTTGCCCTGTGAGACTGCAGCACCCCGGTTTCATTGGGGGGAAGGTGGAGGCTTGCTGTGTCATGTTTAAGGGGGTATGTCACAGTCAGCCTTTCCAATAGCTCCAGCCACAACCTCAGAAGTAGTGCTGATGGCTGTCCTTGTAACTTCATAGCCACAAGACAAACAGTTTATTCCCCTCCCTCCCCACCCGCTGCTTACAGCTTTGAAAAAGAAGGGAAACAAGCAGGAGCTTTCGTGCACATGATGGCGTCAAGCATGAGCCTGGCTCTGCGCTCTCAGCCTGCTCTGTTCCTGCACCGCTGCAGTGTCCAGAGGTGGGAGTCCCCCTGCTGCAGCAGGGCTGCAGACCACCAGCTCAAGTACTGGTGCCAACTGCAGCTGCATGCAGCACAGGGCCTGGGCCTGCCCGTGGAGTGGGGTAATGACCAAACAGACATTTTTATAGTTTCTACAGGGAGCTCTTTCTCTTGTTTTCCCCATCACCCGGCTGTTCTTTGCCAGACCTTTTCATTGCCTTGTGAGGCACTAGCAAGAACAAAATGGGACAGAGAAAACGTGCTTACCCTGGCTTGTGTCGACAGCTGGCAGAGCAACGAGCAGCTGCTTTAGTGTAGCCACTGGGGACAGGCCCAACACCAGCACACCGGTTGGTTCTGCAGCGCACCGTGGCCCGGAACCCGGCAGCGTTACGGCCCACCAGGCTGACCCAGCTTGGTTAACCCAGCTCCTTCTGCAGAGGCTTGGGCTTGGCCTGGGTGTAACACCCTCCCTCTGTCCCACACCCCTCTGCCTAGAAGAGCTCTCCTTCCTGTGAAAGGCTGCACTGCAGTTTCCATTTCCCAGCGGCACCTTCAGGACACAGCAGAGCGGCTCCGCAGAGCGTTTCCAGGGCTGGTTTACTTGTTCTGTCCCATCTCTGAAACTGCAGAAACTCCTCACAGTGCCCTGGAAATCAGAGCGAGCAGGAAGCCCTCACCTCACAACAAAGCTGGGCGGGAGCTGGGCAGATCAGACATCTTAATGGATGGATATGGGTCAGGAAAAGATCTTCAAAGCCTTTGAGACAGAACTTCCAGAAGCTTCTTCCCAGCAGCAGATGCGTGTGCAGGACAAGAAAAATCCACCTCTGTGCTGCGAGGCTGGGGAGGGGGTGGCCCTTTGCCTCGCAGCGCTAGCACAGCTCCAGCACGACAGCAAAGCGTAGGGCCCGCGCCGCTCCCGGGTGTTGGCACAGCCATCCTCTGGCCAAGCAGGTCACTGTGCCAAGGGGAAGCATTGCTGCAACTGCGCTTGTAAAAGACCGGCAAAGTCAGACCATATACAATATATATAGAAATATCTTTTAATTAAAAAAAAAAAACAAACACCAACCTTGCATCAAAGATTATTTGTAACAGACATTGAGGCAAGATTCAAGTTTAAGACAAACCAGTGTTAAAAAAAGTGTTTAAAAAAATAATCAGAATGTGCAATAAACTACAATGTAGCAATAGGTTCTGTAGTGTTGAAATTTTACTGAACTGTTCTCAGATGCCCAGTGTATATTTCCTGTCATTTTGACCAAAAAAATATAAATTGACACTAAAGCTGGGTCACCTGTCCAGTGCCATTCCAGATATTATATGTGGAAGAAAGTTTTGCACAAAACCAGACTCCAATAAAACTGCCT
Source organism: Heliornis fulica (assembly GCA_013399135.1). Taxonomy (NCBI): domain Eukaryota; kingdom Metazoa; phylum Chordata; class Aves; order Gruiformes; family Heliornithidae; genus Heliornis; species Heliornis fulica. Next base: position 1,387,491 of record VXBZ01009173.1, read on the forward strand.
TCAACTGTCTTACACAGAAAAACTTCCTGGTGGTGGATTATACGTACATTCAATGTTTAAGCTTTGTTAATACTTGTCGAGATTGCAGATACATTCCAGACTACATTATTTAGATGCAAGTTTAAACAGCCTGCTTTTGTTTCCTCACGGTGAACTCTCTGGGAAATTAAAACATCCATCCAGAATCACAATGGAAAGCTTTGGGGCTTTTTTATTTATTGGTCTTCTAGGCATCAATCATCTTTTCCTTTTCAGCTAGTCACCAAATGTTGGCATGCTGACGAGACTCTTACAAGGCACTGTGAAGAAGACTTTAGTCTTTAACATCTTAAAGCAAAATATTCTGAGCCTCGTTAGCTACCGAAGGACTAAGGAAGTAAGATGACCCAAACCACACTATTCAAAGAGCTGTGTCACTGATTTGACTCGGCTCCCCTTCCCTTCCTCTTACACCCACATGACCGAAGCGGAAACCCTACTTTCCGAGTAGCAGATATATCCACTATAGAAATGCATCTCTGTCTTACTGCTTGAGGACACCTAGAGAAGCACTACTGAGAGCTGAGTACATGGGTTTAAGCTTTAGCAAGGCTTCCAGAACAGCTGCTTGGAAACAGCTGGCTCTCACCTACCCTTTCCTTACGCGGCTTGGCTCACACACGTGTGTTTGGCGAGGCAGACCTCTGCCCTGTGGTCATGCCACACAGGAAACTGTCTGAAGCCAGCGCTTCTCCCCGCTATGTTTTCAAGTAGTTTTTCTGTGTTCAGTTGAAGTTGTTGGTTAAGGTAGACAGCAGCGTGTTCTGCTGCATCAAAATCCACTAGAACCAGAGATGCATTTGAAGACAAACAGAACAGAAATGGATGATTATTAACAAATGTGGCAATACAACAACAAAAAGTGAATGGTGCCAGCAATTTATGTGCGCCCACTCCCAACACTGGGAATATTAGACTTCCAGCTTGAAATAATTACTTTCTCTTGGGATTCAGGAAGAAGAAAGTGTTGTCTTTAGGATTTATCCTGCCTGTTACAAAGCAAGAAAGAAAATATATTATATGCAGCTACTGCAAAGGTTTTGAATTGTGTTGTCATATGCTGTGTGAACAAGAGAGATTTTACCTTACACTTTTCTCCACCTTAATTGGTTTTCTTAATGAACCACATTACTCCCTGTCACTTTTGTTTTCTTATGTTGTTGATTCCCAGGCAAACATTTTTGCAGTCTTCTGACTCCTCGGCAGATTGTTTTCCTGGTAGGTGGCCATTGTCTGGCAAACCAACGGGCGTGCACGAAGTAGAGGGCGAGTGGCTGGGAAAAGCTGCACTTGACATTTCAGTCTGATTTGTTATTTGATCTTGGCACAGTAAAGCTGCTACCTCTTCATCTGTCAGTGGAAAAACTCGAGGTTCCCACAGCCCACACTGAAAGGAATCAGGAGTGAGGGTGCAAACAGAGAAAAGAGGGGGAGAAGGGATTTCAGTTGAGTCCAAACTGATTAGCTGTGTGCAGAATGATCTGTTGCTATCAAGTAACAAACGAGTGTCTGTCTCTGCAATGTTTGCAGGGCTCTTCAGTTAAAGAATACGACAGTGCTGGGCACCAGCTGTCAGTGTAAGCCGGCTTCATGTGGTTTTGAACAAGTAACAGAGCTACAATGGAACTGGCACCACACAGGAAAGGGGAATCTCTTTTCCATGGTGCCAGACCATCGGGATACCTGACCCTATCAGGTCATCCCCATTTGGAAACCTGGCCAGCATCCCTGAAAGAAGATCCAGCATCCCTGATCCCAGGCCTGCCATACTCACCCCTAAGATGTGAGCCTGGCCTGCCGAGCAATGAAATGTTTACCTACTGTCTGGGCTTAATTCTGGTTCTAACCAGGAGCGCCAACGGTCAGTCTGCACAAACCGGGGTGACAGCCTGAGGTACTGATCAGTGAGAGGGGAGGATGCTTTCAGGTTCCCTGTTTCAGGTTAGAAGGAGCGGTCACTGAGGACCTGACCAGACCCAGAAGATACTCAAGTACCCACCTTCGCTTCCTGGCTCTCCCCGTGGAGCTGTGGGATCCCTGAACAGAGCGAGTCGGGAGCTTCCGAAGTCAAGTCAGGAGCAGGTTCATCAGCACAATGCAGCGAGGCACCAGCGCTGCTCTGGTGGTCTCTCTGCACCGAATCTTGGCTGTGTCGTCCGTCAGCATTTTTGCTGTAAGATCTAGTGCAGGATAAGAAACAAGGGTCTTGACAGCCACCCTGTGCCCTTTCACGTCACCAGGAAGAGCTTATATTTTCCTTTCTTAGCAGTTAGTTTCTCCATATGTGCCACCTGCATCCTACTTACTTAAATCAAAAGAGCAGATAAAAACACACATGGTCCATGACAACCTCATTGTCACAAGCCAAAGTGCTACTATGAGGAGCCAACCCAAAAAAACCCAGGTTGGAACAGGCACTTTGGCCACAGAAGAGCTGGTGGCTGGGCCTGCTCCTTGCTCTACATGCTCACCAGAATGGTGATTTTTGGACAGAAGACGTCTGTGTGCTGTTCCTACTCAGGGGAACATGGCATCAGTCAGAGGAGCCTGTGGAGTCCCTGCTGCACCATTGGCAGATTATTCCAGTGTAATGAGAAGAAACGGCAGGTCCTTGGGCTTTCCCTTCACAGAATCACAGAATACCGAGGTTGGAAAAGACCTTTAAGATCACCAAGTCCAACTGTCCCTGTCCTCTCCTAAACCATATCCCTGAGCACCTTATCTAACCATCTGTTAAATACACCCAGGGATGGGGACTCCACCACCTCCCTGGGCAGCCTGTTCCACATCCCAGAAACATTTTCGGTGAAGAACTTGTATCTAACATCCAATCTGAACCTGCCCTGGTACAGCTTGAGGCCATCCCCCTTGTCCTGCCACCTGTCACTGGGCAGAAGAGACCATCGCCCACCTCTCTCCAACCTCCTGTCAGGTCATTCTAGGCAGGGAGAAGGTCTCCCCTCAGCCTCCTCTTCTCCAAACTAAACACCCCCAGCTCCCTCAGCCACTCCTCATAAGATTTGCCCTCCAGACTCTTCCCCAGCCCAGTTGCCCTTCTTTGGACCTCCATGGCCTTCTGGGAGTGAGAGGCCCAGAACTGAACTCAGCACTCGAGGGGCAGCCGCACCAGTGTACAGGGTCACAATCCCCTCCCCAGACCTGCGGGCCATGTGGGTTCTGATACAAGCCAGGATGCCAGATCCCACCTCTGCTCTGGAGTCATCTCCAAAGCAATCAAATTAATATCTGAAGATTAAAGATGCTGACCTGGCCTTTAACACAAATTTGAACTAGACCTAAAATACCAGCATGCATCCTAAATGCCAGGGGAAAGCCTGACCTTGCTCGTGCCAATGGCAGTTTTACTTCTGAATTCAAACAGCACTTAGATTTCACCAAGGAGTTCACAGAGCTTCGCAATTAAGGACACATGTAAAACTTGTATTTTTCAGTAGACCTCCTAAAGTTTGGGGTTTTTTAATGTTCAAAATGGCTTGTAATATAATTCCTTGATAGGGTTTTGCTCTAATTTTATCTAATTATTAACAAAAATAATCTTTGTTGCCAAGAGTGGTCACAAGCATCTGATAAATGATAAATGATAAAGCAGAAAAAGTTACCTCAGCATTCACAGGATGCTTTGTCTAGCCAGACTCTGAAGCGGTTTATGGGAATCATTTTCCCAGAGCCAAATCGCAGACACAGCTTTACAATGTTTGCTCTTACGTGCACTAATACACTTTTTTACAAGACTTTCAGGGCTTAGATCTCATTCTGGTGAGTTCTGTGCCAACAGCAAGCCTGTGGCAATTAAACTTTCACACACGGACCTTTTTTAAGCAGAAGATCCCTGGCACAGCCCAGGCCCCTTCGGTATCAGACCTCTGAAGGCAGCGGGCACCCAGGTAGGTGTGGTGAGTGAAGGAAGGCTCATGTTGCACCTGGTGGCTATGCCACGGGAACTGGGAGCAGCACAGACCATCAGAGCTCTGTTCCACATGGCAGGAAGTGCTTTACTCAAGACTCCTGGGGCAGTGCCCTGCCACATCTCTTGCAGCATGTGTGCTTCAGAACGGCACAGCTGTCCCTGTCCAGCCACAAGCCACACCTACCTGGGACAGTCCCTGAGGAGTCAATTAATGAGGAGTGCCCTCACTCTCTGAGCTCTGTGACAGCATTTCTGAAACCATTGTTGCACTAATGCTGACACCAGTGGGTCCATCGGAACGCTCTTACCAGTCAGTGCAGCTACCTGGTATTCCTTCTGGGCCAGCGGCTCTGCTCCCACAGCGACCACTTTGCTCGCTCTCTCTGTTCATACTTTGTATGACGTAAGGAAAACACTTCATCTGACAGATCTTCTATCTGTAACAGAACACAGGGACAGCTGCTGCCATAACGACGAACATCTCAACCAGCAAAGGCAGCTGATACCATATGTAATCCCACAAAGGTCTGCTCGGCAAACAAGGCAGCAACACAACACCCACTGTGACACCGAGGCACATCAAAATATGATTCCAGCTTACACTGTCACCTAGCTCTAATATGGGGGTGCTGTCACTTTCACTTTTATTGCTTTACATGTCCCTGGTTGATCTGAATGGATGCAGAAATTATACTCCCATGCAACTAACACATCTTCCGCTATGGTGAGAGGCAGAAAATCAAGAGGACAAGTATTCATTTGCAAATCTAGGCAGTATTAAAAGTGTGTAAAAAGCAAAAATTCCAGGAGTTTCCAGAGGTTGCTTTAGGAGGCTGGTAGGCAGCAGGCTTTGACAGGTGCTCTTTAAGCAGGAAGAAATAGCTCTGAAATCACCAAGGACTTTGATAGCTCCATACTGAGGAACTCAGCAAACCCGCGGTGCTGCATTCCTGCTGCAAAACCAAGCAGAAAATGGTTTCTGCTTCCAAGAGATAATTTCTTAGCAAATGATTTGCATGACCCGGTACAGCTGTAGAAAGCTCTGAGCCGAGTACTTTAACTGCTTGCAGTCAAACAAGAGCCAGCTTTTTAGGCAAAACTCACCTGTAGCTGTCACATCCAACTTTCACTTTGATTAATTTTGCTCTGAGTCCAGGAATTTTGCCCTGAGACATGTCTGGGCAAGGAGCACTTTGCCTCCTTTCCCATTGCTCCCCAGATGGCAGGGCAAGCTCTTGGCTGGACCCCTCCAGCACAGCTCAGAGTTCTTCAGAGTGCCCCAAACCATTCACCCTCCTCAAAGCTCAGCTAAAAAGCTCAGGTTGGCAACACTGTATGATGGAGCTGTGGATTTATTTTTTTTTTGTGCCAGCCACTCCTGGCTCAAAAGCAGAGAAATTTTAGCAAAGAACAATCCCTGGTCACAGAAGCTGCAAAGCTGCACTGCCACATCAGTCCTGGACAGGGATTGTACCAATAACAGGGGGGCAGTGGAAAAGAAATGTAATTCTATATGGCAAACTCCTCAGGGGTGTTACACAAATAACACCATTTATCTTCCGCCTGAATCTGATGAAATACAGAACCAAACCGAGTCCTCCCTGCAGTGCCAGATAGAGCCAGACCCCGCAGTTACCTCATGAGCTGGAAGCCCCCCCGCTCCAGCTGACTAACAGCCCCGAGGTCTCCCGCAGAAGCCGTTCTCTGCCTGAGTCCTGCAGCACCGAGGTAGTTCACGACCATTATGGGTACGAACGCGAAGTATTATGATAAATTTCTGTTGCTGTAAGCATACCTGGTATTGGCACTCAGCTTGCCAGAGAGCACATTTCCAACGTAGCTGGTGGTCATAGAATGAAATTTAGCTGGGCTATTGCAAAGGACCCCAAAGAGCTCAGTTCCACCTGAGACGGCCACACAACCCGCTGGCTCAAACTGTGGCTGCCCCGTTCCTCCGCAGCCCAACACTCGACAGGAACCTTCAGACAAACAGGCCTGCTTTGTTTGCCCATCTCATGATTGCTTTCTGAAGACTCCTCATGGCTTTTATTTATTTATGTTAAACACAAACCACTTTGTTAGCTGCCTGTTTCCTCTCATGCAAGCCAACTTAATGGGTTCCCTCCTCCCCCTGGAATTCACCAGCTCTGTCACTTGGATGGCATTGGTACAGGGCTGCATCCCCGTTCAGAGTCTGCCTTTCCAAGGTCAGTGATGTATAGCGTGAAAGCGAGAATTTTATGAACCACAAAAGTGCTATTCCCTCAGGGAAAATACTGGATTTTTCTGTGTGTTCAGATTTCCTTTGAAGTGGAAACAAAAGATAATTTTGAAAGAAAAACTTAGACTTTGAAAATACTTTTCTTAGCAAATTGCCAGAACTTTTCATGCTAGGAAGAAACTTCATTTTTAACAAGCTTCCTTTCAAAAATCAAAGTCCACATTCCTCTCCAAGTGAAGAGTTTTGTAAAAAGAAATAAGCTTTACTGTTGCTTTTCCACAGCTAATTATAGCAGATTTAAGTACTTGTTTATTTAAAATTAGTTTTATCCTATCCCACTGCAAACTAACGAGTAATACATTTTCTTATTTAAAAATTATTCTTTGATAATGGATAAAAATCTATTTCTATTGATAAAAATCACACCAGAGTACAGGGTCTCTACTTGGTTCCCCCCAGCCACCGCCCGAACACTTTATGTATTTCCTCCACCTACATTAAGTTAACTTTAAGTTGCTATAAATGGAGAAATTTGATTCCCCAACCCCTGAAGTTAGTTTGAGAAAGGACAAAAGAACTGTCACTCCTCAGTGGCTGGATCTGGCAGTGGTGCCTAGAGAGAAGACTGTTAGGAAGAACTGTTTGTGAGGCACGTCTAATGGTTTCACTCAAAGAAAAAGACTTCAGGCAAACAGATCTGGATCCCCTCATCGCCTCTAGTGAAGCTACAAGACACTGGGTGATAATATTGAATAGCACCAGGACTATTTCTGAAAGGTTCTCAAAACAACAGTCTGCGTTTCAGTCCTTGGCTTCATGGGAAACACTGAGTCATACGCCATTAAAACACTTATGCAAAACTAATTACACAGAGAATTATTTCAAAGTATTTATCATTACTAAAACAACTAAAAAAATAAACTTGAACATTACGTTGCAATCATGCCTGGCCAGAAACTTTAACCTGGATAAAACAAATTAAAAAGAAAATAAAACAGGAAAACCCGTACCACACCCTCCCAGGCCTTAAAGCAATAACAGGCTGCAAATTCATACGCGCAAACCAGGAAACTCAAATGCTCCATTTCCAAAAACTAAGTATTTTTAGAGCAAGTAATGGAGCAGGCATAGATAGCAGGTTAACTTTTGCATTGCCTGGCTGTTTGTCCCTGTAAGGCAAAAATATCCAGAAACAAAAAATTAAGCACCCAAAAAAAGGTGTACTTTTTGTCCTCCAAAAGGCACGGCAAATACACATGGCTTTCAGAGAGTGATGGGTTCCTCTCCTTGGAGGTGTGGCCCCTGTAATACATGACAACTTGGGACTTCACAGTTTTCTGTAAAGAAAACTCTTTCCCAGTTTTCTGCTGGAAATTTTGGATGCAAGTCTATTGCACTGAAATCCTTTAAATGAAAGAGAGAGAGAAGGGGGGCGGGGCAAGGAAAAGGGGACAAAAAAGGCATCAAGGAGAAGACATCCCTAACTGCTGTTTGACACAAGGACAACTCACGAAGTTTTAAATGTAGCTATGCGGAAAACAGGCAGAAAAGAAACTCTTACACAGGATCACCATGGGCTGCTAAGCATCAGAAAGCAAAGAAAGCTTACTTTATAGAAAAGCAGAAAGTACATTGTGCCCTCTCCTGCCCTTCCTGCATGATCTGCTGAAGCTTGCCTTGATTTCAGTGTGAGGAACAATTCCAAGAGTGTGAGTGCAGAAAATGCAAAATGTAACGCTGCTGCTTTCTCGTGTCTTTTTTCCAGCTTCCCAGCAACAAATCTAACTCAGCCAAAACCCTAAAGCAAAGAAGTGGAACAATTAACAGACAACCACCTTTTCTCTGTACTCAGAAAAACATTCAAGCCAATTAACATGATCCCAAAAGAAAGGGGGAGTACTGGCAAAGGATGATTTAGACAAACAAGATCTTTAGCATTTTTCTCGTCTGACATTTCTCTCATTCTACCCAGCAGCTGACAGACAATACAGAAGCAGTGGACCACAGCAGGAGGCAAAGCTGCTTTATTGTTAACTCAAGTTATTTCCTGGCCAGAGGATGAATCATACAGGATCAACTAGTCATGCCAAATGCAAATGTACTGGGAGGGCTACTGGTTAGTCCATAAGCTTCACAGAGAGACCCTTAAAGTCCTTGCAGCAAAATACAAGTACGCAGGAGAAGCCATCTGCATGGGATCTGAAATCTGAACAGGAAATCCACTAAGTCTTCCAAGGAAATTCCTGGAAGCCCTGTGGGCAAAGCTCTGTTGAAATTATATTCGCCCCCACCCCGTACCAGGACGAAGAGAGAGCAATGAACAGTAGATTCTCAAGAGACAGTGTGCCCTTGCTGTCTTAATAGTTATTCTCCAAATGGTTTAATTAAATATCCTCGCAGGGGAGTTCTCCTGCGTATGTAATTTGCCCTTCTCACTACAAAAGTGCATGGTTCCTGCTGGAAGAGGTGGTACTAAACCAAAAGCTGGTGGTGGTGATGTAAATCTGATGAGCAGATTTCACAAGATTTCTCAAGTGCCTGAGAAAAGGCAGGGACAGAGTAAGTTTTTCACTTCCTTCTGACACAAGAGTATGGTGCCATATGAGTGCAGCTACACCAGGTAAGGACCCTAGACCATAATGCTGTCTGAAAGGTTCATTTCCATGGGGCAGGCAGTTACAGAGCAAGTAAAACGCTGAGGATGCTAGTGCCCTTGTAAAGTGTCTTCTATACTCCAAGAGACTGGCATAATGATTCAATCTGTTCACTGTGTCTAGCTCAGATGAATGGACTGATACCCAAACGCACTCTCTGTCTACTACTAAGGCCCCTAACCCCAGTTGTAGCGATTATCTGAAAGAGGAGGTCCAGGACAGATATTGTGGATGAAGGTGTAAATACAAGTCTTACAGTTACAACAGTTGATAATGGCCTAGAGCAGAGACTGGAGGGAGATCAGGCATGTCCAAAGGACAACAGAGCTTCCAGGTTTCTGGAAACGGAGCCACAAAAGAGACTGGAAGGACAGAAACCCATCCTACAGACCAGACCTGCTGGTACATTGACACTGAGGATTAGCAAATGCCTTAAATCCATTGGGGAGATAAGGACCCCCAGCTCCAAAGTCCACAGACACTGGAAGAAAAAGGTAGATTCTTAAGCCTGGAAGAAGAACGGTAGCAGACTATGTGCAAACAGCCCAAGAGGCAAGCAGGAAACGCTGACAGTTACCTTGTTCCTGACAAAGCAGAAGGTTTGTTCCCAACAGGAGGGTTGCAGGAAAACGAACACTGAGAAGAACACTGAGGAAACCTGCTGGGGCCACAGGCAAAATACCCAAGCACCTCCTGACACGCAACAGGCCGTGGGAACCAGCCGTGGAAGGAGAACAGGAGAGAGAAGGACAGATACTACAGCACAAGCAGACCAAAGACATGGTTGCACTGGGAGCCTGGGGAGCAGGGAAGGTGGTGGCCTGACCAAAGGGACCCTTTGGGAGCACCGACCAGGCCAGCAACAAGGCACAGAGGAGCCAAACAAGTGAACAATGCTTATGAACGGATATGCTCACATCGCTGTCATCCAGTAGGGTGGGATAGGTGTGTTGTCACAATCTGATACGTGGTACTTTACTTTTGAAATTTCAAACTTACCGGGATTTGCATGAGTCAGTTACTTTGGAAAACATATACTGATTATCCTACTTGTATCTAGTTTAATTAAAAACTTGTGATTTAATTAAAATATGACCTACCTCTTCACCATCTGTATGAGAGCTTTCTAAAGGTTGTAATTCAACAACTCTCCAGCTAGAAACACAAGGACAAGGAAAATAAAATTAGTTTATGTAGAAGCTTTTTCATTATTTCACCAGTAGAGATGACTCTTCTGTTTCTGTGCTATATTGTTAGCTAATCCTTCTTCCACACTGCTTTTGCTTCAAAATTTATTTCAAATAAAATAATTTAAAAATTAAGGTGCCGATAGCAATGCCCAAAATTCAGATTTCCTTTTCCCAACACCATCTTCAAGCTATCCAATAGAGATGCAATACTATTTTTAGCTTAAAAGACCATATAAAAATTACAGACTTAAAACACAGAACTGAATTTTGCTAAAATATGGTAAAAATGGCTATCTAAAGAGGTTCTTTTTTCTAAAAAAAATATTAAAATTAAAAAAGAGAGTGTGTCTCTAGAATCATGGAAAAATTAAGCTTACTCTACTGTATCAGAATGGATAAAATTTAAAAATATATGCTAAAGCCATTTCTGTTTAATTCACTGAAAACAGTTAACAATTTTGTTATGAACCATAACACAAAAAAAAGACAGCAACCTCCAAATAACCGCTGAGAGCACCTCAGCCTTATGGCACATTTAAGGCCACGAATCTCACTACAATTAAGATGATACAAACCTGTTTCTATTTTTAGCCAGTCTGTGTGTATTAGACTATTTCCCTTGTGTTATCAGCTGTCTAGTCTTCCCACCACTCCAGTCACACAAATTGAAGTGTACAGAAAGAAAACCCCAAGTGCATGAAAAGATAGTCTTAATATTTTAAAATTATCTAACTACACATTAACAGTAATTCTTAGTTAACCTTTTTTGCAGCTAAGGAGGCCATGAACAAACCTTGGGGTAAGGATTTCTTTGTACTGTGGTTTCTCCAACTTTGATGGCGCCACCAGCGACATTGGAATAACAATGTTGTCGATATCATAGGAGCTCTCACTTCTCAGCCTCCTCCTGGAGTTATGCTGTAGAATATGATCAATGCACAGAGAGATTCATCAGCTCCAATCACAGGCACTAAACGATAGCTGAGAACCATTAGAACTGCACAAGGAGACAGTCTGTAACTTGAACACATTTTCTAGTGCCTCGGTGACTTTTGACTTCCTCCACTCCTCATGGGAACTACACAAATATTAAAACCATCTCATCTCTAAGATTTATTTCTTACTGGCATAGCTCTTACTGAAATCAGTGGGAGTTTCCTTTCCTTGATTTCAGTTACAGCTAATTCAGAATACTTATGAAAACTTTGAAGCTAATGCTGCTTTCTTCATTATGTTCAGTCTACAAAGATGACTTTTAATCTACTAACCCATAACCTATGTGGCCTTTGTTAGGATACAATTAAGAATTCCAAAATAATTTAGCAGTGAAGAACATTCCACATAGAAAGTGGTTTTCTGGAAGATGTGCAAAAAGAGAGAAACTCTATTTCTTAGCCATGACTCTAGTAATTTCCTGGTGCTGTTCCCTGCCCACTAGTGCATGGAACCTACATGAGTCAAAAAATGAAGTCCCTCGATTAGAGGAGAAAGTGTAGTTTTAAGTCATGATACGTTCCAAATTAGAGGATCTCATTTTTAACTGAAATTGAATGGAAGCAGTTTATTCTAAAATGCTCATTTAGGCGTACTTTGACGACAGTCTGCTCAAGCAAGGGAAGAAAGGAGGAGTGTGCATAGTCAAAGCTCCTCTGGGTACACAGATTTAAACTCAGCACTCCAGGAGTCATCACCAGATTGAAACAAGTTGACTTACAAAGCACCAGCATATCAATAGGCTTGGGAGAACCATGGGTCTGAAATCCGGTTATTGCTATGATACTCTCTATGAATCCTATGCCAACAATGTTTCTGTGGGGACTTCCCTGAACCAGAACGGTGCTGCTCCTCAGCAAATTTATATACCAGAGACCTTCCCCGTAGTGCTGCATAGGAGAGGTCACAAATTCTGATTCATTTTACGTAGTGGCACCAAGCAAAAAGGGTCCTAAGAGCCCTTGTGAAAACTGGGAACATAAAGCACTGTGTAATTAATGACGTTATGTGTGGAACACACACACCTCTCAACCATAGTAAACTGAATTTATACTCCAGTTATAAGATATGCACAATTCTTTTAAAAGCAAGTATGTGTTTTAGGAACATCACATATTCAAACAAGAATAAATTACTTAATGCAATCCCAATTAATTCACTGCAAAAATGCCCTGTGCTGTGATTTACACCAAATTAGATGTAAAAGGCATGTGGTTTTGGATTACCAGTTTTCTCTGTTCTCTGTTGATATTTCAGTGAAGAAGGTGATACATTTTAGGTTTACCTGTGATGAAGTGCTGTGAGTGGCTCTAGACATCACATTAGCATTGGTCACGGCAGCAAAACTGCAGGGGGACTCTGGTTCTGCGTGTTGAAAGGAGAGTGTCTCAACTCTAGTATTACGTTCGCCTGTCACAAAAAATATTCATAAGAAATGCATACCAGCTGTTGTCTATTAGACTAAAGATATTTTTCCATACAGTCATAGTCAAGTCATTTCTAGAGGCCCACAGCTAACCACTCACAATTCAATGAATACTATAAAAAGCCACCTAAATAAATACTTGTTACTCATCCTGTTGTTGTTCCACAAAACTCATCCCTCTCCTTCTATGATGGATATCCTTCTTGTGGACCCAGCACATGGGTAAGTCCTGCTACTTTTTTTTTTTTTTTTNAGAGGAGTGCTCTTTGGGGTTTCCTGACAGCGCTTCTTCCCTAGCTGGGCTGCATCTCACCAGCATACCAGTTCACTGAGCCCTCACTGATGGGTTCTTCCTTGATAAACAACAAAACCAAAATTGACAGCAAGGGTAACAAACAAAATCAGTTTCTAGATCTCCATGTGTATTTTTATCTAGCAGTGGCCACTGCTCCAGACAGGCTGTAATCCTTGTTTACCCTTATATAATCCTAGTGGAAGCAGCACTTAAGGTGATTCGGAATTTAACCACCTCTGCTCTGCTTTCCTTCTACCTTAATTTCCTGTAAGAAAAGACAACTCAGATGTAATATACGAACTAATACAAAGAATGAGTGTATTTCAACATGGGAAAAAAAGAGGGAAGGCTGATCCTAAACACTGTGCTGCACAGGCTGGGTCAAAGACATCAACAGCTCTGCTGCAGCTCCCTGGCACACAGCTTTTATTTTTGGCCTTGTTCATCAGGCTGACCTTCCCCATGGATAATTTCTCCTAGACAGAGCCCAAATTAGGAATAAATATGTAGTACTACACCCATAGCACTAATAAGCTAGAACTGCTGCTGCTACTCACAAACACATCACATAGCAGTTTTCTGGCATTGGGAAAGTATGAACCTCATGATAATGGATGGATTTTATTGTTCCATTAACTCAAAGAACTAAGTACTATTGGCAGAAGACTAATTGTAACTTCAAAAGGTTTATAGCAAGATGCTTTCTCTTTTACTAGTGCTCCCAAGGAACTCCAATTGCTGATCTCAGCATACATGACAGTACACGTAGGGAAACAATGTGGTTTCAAGAAACACTGTGTCAGCATCCACCTTTTGGGGACCAGTGAGTGGTTAAGGGAGCAAGTGGCGTGAAAGAAGGACCACTGATGGCAAGAGGGGACAGGGCACAGCACCCCCACACAGACAGGCACAGAATAGAAGATGAAGGCTGAATGGCAAAGGGAAGGGCTGTAATGACAAAAGGAATGATGTAGAGAAAACAAATCTCACTTAAATCATCGAATTTTCAGTGTATACAAAACCATCTTTTATTCTCTCCTGTAACTCTCTAAGCAATCGAGGGCTTTGGGTTTGGGTTGTGGTTTGTTTTTTTTTAAATTGATCATCATTTTTGGATAAACCATCTCTGCATTAACTTCTATATCTCCAACTCTACTGCAAGACTGCACTAGAAGTTTTACCTGGATACGCACCATAAGTGTATGCTTCCACAATGTTAACTGACCATTTATATCTTTTAATTCCTTCTTGGAGCAAATTTTAAACTAATATAGTTTGTCCTCTTACTCGTGATTTATTATCTTCAACTGTCTTGTGAGGAATTTGCCAAATTTTTTCCAAAAGTTCACAAGCATTAATCTGCAACAGAATCTGTTAGGTTTTACCTTCTAAATGCCAAGGGAGTTAAGATGCTATTTACAATGAAACACTGATATTTATTTTTTTTTTGTCCTTAAATTATTGCATTTTTCTACAATACTTTCAGGGCACTTTCTATTAACTCACTGAGTGCTGAAGTAGTGATTCAATAGCTTAAAATATAAAGATATCAGTAGTAAAAAAAAATCATTATAAGCACCACCTACTCACAAGTCGTCTTAGCGGTCTGGATGGAAACCAGAACCACAAATGACAGCACACAACAAATGAAACGTAGACAACCAAAGATGCTAGGAATAGTACGTGATTGGTTGGGTACATCACTTGACAGATAACTTTGCAATTCCGTCTATATCACTGACTACTATTAAAAAAATCCCAACCCTTCATATTAAAAATAATGACACCCAGCATTAGAAAAATGTAGCTGGACTGTTGAGCACTTTCCTTTAAGAGTATTCCAAAAATAAAGTACAGAAGCTGGTCTTGCTTTGTAATACATACTCAAGAAGAAAGGGAAAGATTACTACGCTTCATAATGACACATTATCTTCATGGTGTCATAAGTACATTTACTCCATTAAAGTTTTATACAGTATCCTTTCTGAAGACAAAAATAATTCTCAAAGCACAGTGCTTTATAAAATAATATAAATATTAATTTATACAGTACCTATTTTTAAAGAAGCAGCACCTTATTAAATGAAATTTTTTCTCTTACCTACTGCTGTCTCACTTAGATGCCTCTTCTTTCTTCCTTCCGATAGCTGGCCAGATGTACCTGACACTGGCTGAGATTTGGAATTAGATAAACAGCCACTGTTCCACTGTTTGATGGAAACATTATGCTGATTATAGTCTACAACAGAAAAAGCATGTATTGAGTTGAAAACTTACTTTCCATTGGTGCAATTCACTGGCAATTTCAACTGATAAACTCTTTATAATGGAATAAAACCAGTTCTGATAGGAATCCAAGCAGTAAACAGTACCATAGTCAGCCACCCGTGTCTGCAGAGAATCCGTGGCCCAAACCACCCCCCAGTTGTATTACTGCCCTCCTACTGCTCCGACGGGTGCATTACACCGCAACAAAGAAGAACCTGAACCTGTGATCTGGGAAGAGACCCCTCTTCCACCTAAAACCTTCTCTGATAACCTGCTTTGTGGTAAGTTTATAAACTGAACCTCTTCAGGGCAAGTATCAGCAAATGTACAAAAACCAGTCCCACAAATATTATAATGTTTTGCTTGACATACCGTTTTCTGGAGATACTTTAAACTCCACTCCCAAAGATGAGGTATCAACAGGTTGTCCTTTGATGTCATCCTTCCTTAATAATGTTTCAAAGTATATGTGGAGAGGAATATCTAATAAAAAAAAATCAAAAGGGAATAGAGTCTGTATCAGAAAGATGTCAACTTATGAGTCAATGAATTATGCATCATTACTGAAGGCCTGGGAATTGATTTACGTAGCACCACATAATATACTTAGGTGGTTCCAAGCTCTCCAGTGCCGAGAGCTTCTAAGGGCTAACAAGACAATTCAGATCAAGTTAGGAATCAAACCTAAGGAATGATCGTGAACAAATCCCAGTGTGGTCACACACATTTAGTAGATTAACAGCAGTGGTTTTGGTGCTGAAAGTAAGAAAGAGCAAGGTTTTCTTACTCTGGAACAAACTATGTCCATATCTGCAATTACTCCAGGATTATTCGCCTTGAAAACAAGTTCTGGAGGGTATCAAGTGAGAGTAAGTGCAGGGTCTTCCCCTTCTGACTAACTCCTGCACAAAACCCAGCATGGAGGAGAACACCCAGTGCACTTTACCTATACTCTGAAAAGGCTTTGCTTCACCCTAAGTACTTAATGCCTTTGGAAATTGTTACTGCTGGGAGACTAGAGGTAATTTCAAGGTAAATTCCTGCTTTCTCTCTCTGGCAAAGGCTACACCAGGGCAACATAATTCATTTCCTGAGGGAGTTTAATCCCAAATTAGCCTGCAAAACATCTCCAGCGGTAAGAAATTCATCCACTGTTGTAAGGCAGGAAGGCTTATAGAAAAATATCTATCTGAAAAGTCTTTCAAGAAACAAAATTACAAGAAAGAAGAGAAATTAAGTCAAAAGAAATACATCAATATAAGAAGCAGGCTTGACAACTGTTATGTTCACAATGAGAAGAGGACCAAGGAAAGCACCAAAGAGTGGGTGTTACAACTACCTTTAGTTACACACAACCTTAGCCACGTCTGCCTTCAGGATGTGCCAGGACAGAAAGTTTCCACATATTCTGCTAACTAAGAACAATTTATTTCAATCTGATTTGGATCTAACTAGATATTTTGTCACAAGAGTAATGGTGACCTATAAAAGTGGTTTTTTTCCTCTAAGTTTTATGTTGAGTTTTCTTTTCTACTTCTGAGTAAAACACAATGAAGGTCTGCAAGGTTTATTACACACAACATTTAAGTAGAGAAATAAATAAAACATTTCTCCTGTTGAGTTGTGTTTTGTTGTTCTGGATTTTTTCCCCTGAGGAACCACCTGGACATCTCAAGAGATTTTTTCATTATGTGCTTCAGTATCTTAATCAAAAGGGCAGGAGTGTTTGCTGCAGTTTATCCACAGACTAGGTGTGGAAAAAGCAAAACCCCAAATGTCTTAGATACAAACTACGACTTTCTGGTTATTGGGGTGTAATTTTGAAGAGATGTTTTTATAATCAAGGGAAGCTGCAAACACTGACATAGTTTTGGTCAAGATTCTTGGTAACTGGGTGCTCTAGAGACTTGGAACTGTAAGGACAATGCAGTTTCCAGAAGTGAGTACAGCACTGAGCCAGTCCCACTACACTGTATGTACAAGATTGTCTGCAAATTATGTTTCTCCTTTCAAAGTAAAAAAGAACACAAGTACCTTAAAATTAAAACACAAGAGAGAACATCATCTCAATCTTGAAATTGAATCCCTCTCGCACAATGAAAAATCAAACTCACGGTTTCAAAATGAAACAAATACCAGTAATTTTTAACACTCAGAGGAAATTAAATCAACGCCTTTTCTTTTATTCTGCTGACAAACGTTTTTGTTTTTTATTCACAAAGTGATAAAAGATGTGGGCACACCAAAAGCAGCATTTTAAGAGAAACTGCCCCTCTGGAAAGGCGTAACTAAGGAAGCTGCAAAGAGAACATGAAACTGAATGAGGCTATTTGACCGAGCTGGAAAATGTCTAGCATGCATTTATTCACAGTGATTCTTTCATATGATAGAAAATGAAAAATAGACTTGTGATCTTCTTGAGGAGGTGGAGACAACAGAGTACACAACACACAGAGCACAGCATGAATCTAGCCTCTCTCAAAAACAAGGACTGCAACTGAACAGGACATGGTAGGTCGAGTGCTTTTTTCCTGTCTCAACTATTATTAACAAGGTTGAGGCTCCTTGGAAAAAGTCTCAAAATAAAGATGTTCTTGGTATTGCAATGAAGCTAAAATAACATTTTCCTGCCTCCATTCTGGCATAGTGACCAACTGTGGCCACAATGCAATCCAAAGCCCTTCTTTGAGACAAGAAAATACTGATGTTCTTGTTAAACTTCTAGTCTCCCCCTTAAGAGTAAGGTAAGAACGAATGCAAGGGGCAGAGCCTTTGACTACCCTTGAACAGATTTCTAACCCCCCTGGCTCCTGTCCAGCTGGGCTGTCAGAGTCACAGGGTAAGTGACAGAGACTGCCTGTAAAGAAGAAAAATTTAACAGGTGTTTTGCTCCCCTGTCCACAACAGAATCCTGCTGGCTAGGATGTTGCTGTTGCACTCTTGGAATGAGTGTTGTGTTTCCTCTATCTGCTCCTCAAAGTATTTTTCTCTTTACCCCACCCAAGGGATGTAAACTTTTGGGGTTTCATGTCCACACTTGAGTATTCCCTCCTGGCCATCAACAAGCTCTTAAAACCAAAGACTGACTTTAACCCCTGACCAATTCCTAATGCCAGGCTGCAGCATCTATACTGCCATTCTGGGAAGACTCTGGGTCTGATTTACAACTTAAACAGTTTCATGGAAGTCCCAGCCTCATGTTCAATATTATTTTGTGCCCAAGAAGTCCCTCAATGATCAGCAACTACCTAGAAATACATTCTTTTTAAAATTAAAAAAAACCCCAACCCCTAAACTCAAAAATCAATAGTATGAATATCTTCTGCTGATAACAGAACGCCCAAATGCTGTCAAGTTGCACCTGTACTAGCTTCTGGGTTAGTAAAGACTCGCAAACAACATCACCTACATCATGTTAGAAAGATGAAAGAACCAGATGACAGAAACCCAAGAACTTGAAACATTACCAAAAAGTCTGACTATGACAAAAATAGATTAGAAAACCTAAATAAAGCATTTTGGACCTATTCCAAAAGGCCTCAGCTGAAAGCTGCTTCTGAAAAACATGACCAAGATATGGTAGCATGTTGGCAGAAGCACCATCTAAAGGACTAAACAATGACTCAATTAGACACACCATGAAAGATGGAAAAATACCTTTTCCCTGACTAGTCTTTCTTGGCTATAATCACATTATTGGTATGAGAAACTTAGAAGATGTGTTTTTCAGGATGAAGTTGAGATTTTCATTTAGTCTAAACTCATGTATTTAGCCAATGTGAGGCTTTCTGTAAGAGAATTAAGTTCTAAAAAAACCACTCAAAAGAAAATTCGGTCCATGAGCTCTATAGCCCTCACAAGCACAGCCACCCTCTGTTAGAGGCACAGCATTTCAGTTACTTACCTGAAGGGAATGATAAGACTGGATGGAAGGAAGAGTCCAGCTCTTGTGTGTAATCTAGTAATTTAGATTCCATGCTGTATTCACTACTGCTCAAAGTGGAGGGTGGCACCATACATGGTATCTGAGTTTTATAGGGAAAGGAGGCATCTCTAGATGGCAAAGTCTGCAAGAATACACAGAAACAAAGGTTAACTTCTCCTTTACTCACTTCATACAAATTAGATCAAAGGAAAGAAAAAGAATGAAAACCAGGCAGTGAGTTATACTCTTTAACATGTGATAGGACAAGGGGCAATGGGTCCCAGATGGAGCATAGGAAATTCCATGTGAACATAAGAAAAAACATTTACCCTGTGAGGGTGATGGAGCACTAGAACAGGCTGCCCAGAGAGGTTGTGGAGTCTCCTTCTCTGGAGACATTCAAGGCCAATCTGGACATGTTCCTGTGTGATTTAATCTAGGTGATCCTGCTCAGGCAGGAGGTAAGGACTAAATGATCTTTCGAAGTCCCTTCCAATTCCTAAAGTTTTGTGATTCTGTGAAATATTCCTACAAACTTGCAGTAGTTTAAACATGATTTACCTCTACTTGTCATGGACTATAGCACACAGTACAAAGAGCATAAAACCCCTTCAATTAGGGCCAGGAAACAGTTGTCAAAGTTTCCAGAGAAAACGTAACTGTTCCCAATCATTATTCTGATATCCCCTAAGACAAACAAAAGCCCTTTCAAATTCCATTCTAGCACCACAGGCATGATATGGATGCACAAACAAAACTAACACCAGACTAAACACAGGGGTCTCTCCTCTGTTTATTGCCCTCAGTCTTAGTAAGGTTCTTAGTATCGATTATCTCTAGACCGTTTGAGCTCATACACTTCAAAGCAAACCACGACATTAAACATTTTGAGCACACTGTGTACTCACACAAAGCAAAAGCACAAAGTCCCTGTTACAGTATAAATATCAGATAAGCAACACAAAAGAAGATACACACCAATAAATATGGAGCAGGATGCGCTAAGGAGTAAGACGAATTACTAGAAAGAGGAAAGCTGCAAAGAAAGGTTAATTTAACTGCTACTACAAGGCAGCAGTTAATAGCAGTCTGTGCTTCAGAATAACCTGCAAAAGCACTGCAGAGAAACAGTGTTGCTTATGCTTCTTTCAGCCTTACTGTAAACTAGCAGTAGTAACCCCATTTTAAAATGCTTCCATAGGTTTTTGATACTTTGCCAAATTCTGTAGACTCTGCAAATGGGAAGGGAGGGAAGGGGGGTACTGGGATCCTTCAAGAGTCTCAGCCCTACACTGTGCAAACAGCCACACTTATCATCTCCTGGGACTTCAATGCAAAAATGAATGAATCTAAGAGTGGTTGTCTTCATTTTCTTGTGACATTTTATGGAATGAAAGTAAAACATTTAGCAGTTGTATCAGGGGCAAGACAATCAAATGAACACTACTTGTATTTTTAGTACTTTTGCTTTCTGAATCAAAGAAGTCTTTTCAGCTGCTTCCTCCTGCCTGAACTCTTCCAGGATGTATTCTAGCAGTGCCACTCAGTGATGCAGCGGTTACATCTACCACATAAAGCCTCCCTCCACATAGTGAAATCAGTGCTTCTGTCACATGGCACCAGTAATTCACAGCCCACTCTAACACAGAAAATACCCCATTAAAAAGTTCCCCTTTCCACCTGTTCCTTTCTCAATCATCAAATTCCCTATGCTGGTATCGTACTGCAGGAACTATTTAAGTCAAGTAAGTGTGTTATGATGCTGGAGCAGAGGAGACCCTGTTGTGGTGGGCTGGTTGTGTTTTACTTTGTTTTTCCCCCCAGGAAAACATTAACAATCCTAAGTCCACCTTAATCTCCATACCCAGGTGTATGCACAAATACTTGCAACTTCATTTGGAAAGAATTATTTTCTAGCTCACACCTGCTTCAAATAAATGTTCTGTCATTTTCTTGTGACAGACATATGGGACTCTTCTTGTTAAGCTTTAAACATCCAAGAAGTGTTGGCAGAACTGGAGTCTGTGTTTGGAAGCACTAGAGAGATAAATGCTAAAGCAAATTTAATGTTTCCCATTATACGGACCATTAAACTAAAGCTTAAAGAGCTTGTAGGTAGTTGCTCTACATCTGATGCAATAAAGGCTTGCTTTTCAAAAAATGCACAAAAGCATATTTCCTTTTGATATTTGTCTTTTAGAAATGAACTAGCTTCCCGATTCTCCACTGTTTAAGCAGCTACCATACCCTCTCTGCATGGTTTTGTGAGTGGTTTTTGTTGTTTTTTTGTTGTTTTTTTTTCAGATGTGAATCTACATTACAGTAAGTGATCTCTCATTCTTAAAAAAAAAATCAACCCCCAAAAACTAAACAGTAAAATTACCCAGGAAAAAAATATAGACCAACATATGCTGACATCTAGCCCTTTAGTTCTAACCCAGGCTTTTTTGCTTTAATTCAATTTAGTCCCAAACACATTCGGCTAGAGCTAAGCCTGCTCTAACCCATGCATACATAGCCAAATAACCTCCAAAGGCTCAGTCTATTTTGAAACGGGATTAAAATCCATTTGCCAACATCAGTAAATGCAAAATTCTTCATCTTGCCTGTGGCAGGAGACACAAAACCTTATGACTGAATTTGTGTGTTATATCCTTAAATACTCTGGCATCAACACCTAAATAATTAAATCTTTCATTAAGTCAGTTCATAATTAAAAATAAAATAAGGATTTATATACAGGCAAGAGTAATTTTATTTAAATGCCTGTTAATTTTCTAGAAAAAAAAACTAAAAAAATCTGGCAGTGTCTGTGCTCCTTGCTACTGGATCTGTTTTAAATTTCTGATGGAGTAGTTTTCCACTGGAAAATGCTGAATTAGTGAAATCATTATGTTTGTCAGGAATGTCGATTTAATCAACTCTCGATGAAAAAATGTCTGAAGCCCTTCATTCTGGAATGAAAGCGTGTTGCTCACTCAAAAGAAAAGTGCTTCAACCTTACGGAAACAAAACAGATTTTTTTACTGGAAAAGTAAACTCCCCCACTTCCAATTCAGTACAGAATACAGTCTACAACCCAACTGGCTTTTACAGCAGTTAATTATCGATTTTGTAACACAACAAGAGCAAATTCGCCAAAGCCCAACTGAAAACAATCCCACAGATACATCCATTCAGCCACAGCAATGAGAAGTGGTTCATGAAAACCATGGCCAGAGCTTTTAAAAGAGAGAGAGGCCTCTACAGCAAACCTGACTGCAATGCCAACCCTTCAGAACGTGAGGGAGATTACTAAACTGTTATCAATTTTTCCCCTGCTACACTGTACCTCGTTCACCTCCTGAAACATTTTTCTTCCTTACTGAAATACAAAACCTCCTGCGTCCTGAGCTCCCGCAGATACAGCCAATAACATTATGTTAAATTGACTCCATTAAGGAAAAGAAAATACACTGTAATGAAGAGGAAATCACAAGCGTGAAAGCTTCCAATCTCCAACCAAAACAGCAACTCTGTTTGAAACTTCGTAAGAAATTGTGTCACCAACAGAATCTAATTTTCTGGAGCATTGTGATTTCCTTTTTTACTTGAATATGGTTTTACTAGGTCACAGAAAATCTAGCGAGCGAGTTATGTTGATATTCAAAACAATTCTTGCCCTTGCTTGTGATGTAATGATGCATTAGACAAAGCACGACTGGCTCATGCCTCTCTTCTCGACGGGTCAGAAGGCTGAACAGCACTGGCCAACTATACTTGCACAGAGAAAGAAGTTCTGAGTCTATGAAGCGTGCTATAATTGAAAAGAATAATGTTTTGTGCTCCCAGTTAAAAATTCCAAAGTGAATACTCGCTTCAGCTACTGATCACTAAAACTCCTACCAGTTTTGGAAACAAGCCTAAGTCTAACAGTACGGGCAGCCGCAGCTCAATTA
This sequence comes from Heliornis fulica, assembly GCA_013399135.1. Taxonomy (NCBI): domain Eukaryota; kingdom Metazoa; phylum Chordata; class Aves; order Gruiformes; family Heliornithidae; genus Heliornis; species Heliornis fulica. The sequence goes on from VXBZ01009173.1 coordinate 1,410,368, forward strand.
CACCGATGCGTACGAATCCAGGAAGTTAATTAAGTTACCTCAAACACACTCTGCTGAATACCTGTTACGTCTGCTTCCGATTACTCTGATAAGCTTGAAAAAGGCAAGGAAACAGCATTTATTCTCTCTACATACACACACTCAGAACTTTTCAGCAATATCAAAGAGGAGCTATCCCCTTCAATATTAAAAGCTGTTCTTCAGTCAATGAGTAGCCAACTAAATTGCAAATGCTTGATTGCGGTATCCAAGAGAACCGCTGAGTGGGTGGCTGATGCCTCCTCTTTGAACATCAAACACACCGCTAACTTTTAATCCTCCGGAAGCGCTACGTACAGCTCGCACCAACAGAGCACCGCGGTGCCTGCTCGCTTCTGTGCTGCAGCATCTGCCTACAGGCCAGCCCACTTCAACAACCCTGTGCTCCTCTGCAGAGCATACAGCTCATTGAAATGTCTTATTTCACAAGCTACACAGTCCCTAAGCACGACTTCACTGCAGAGTGCTTTTAGGAAACATCCTATACGTGGATAGCAAATGGTGAATCTGAAAGCCCCTAAGAACTTCTCTCTTATCAACAGGTAGTGGAGGAGAAGGTGGGAAAAGCATCTATGACATCCCTACATGGGAAGGTAACAGATAGTGCTGATGACACATACTACATGACAGACCCTCTCTAGATCTAGAGACCATCTCTAGATGTCAAATGGACAGACCTTTCCCACACACCAGCTGCAAACTATACAGAGGTCAGGTACAAGCAAGGGCCCCTGGATGTAAAAGAATTTGTCTGTCTCTATCTGTATCCATAGCTTCAGAGGGGCCAAACTGGCAGATCCTGTACCAGAGACCAGTTTTTCCAGGAACAGAACCGAGACTTTCACAAAACACTAACAACTACTTGTTCAGCACCTGGCTTGTCTTGATTTCAGATCTTTCATCAGTGCCATGAAAGGAGTGGTAGCTTCTACAGTTCTTGGAGACCACCCATCCCTCACTAGTAGATATGGAGCATCTTTAATCCTGTTATAACCAATGAGAGATGGACTTCACCTGCTCTGTGGGAAATGTATGCTGTCCTCAACATCAAGAAACAAAGGGCCTTTGTTCAAGTGAAAAATCAAGGTCAGTGCTGAATCTTTCGCCAGTTAAACCAAAAGAAGGGAAGGCACATTAACCTACAGGGGTATCCTTTCGAATACGACACATAAAAATTAAGAGTGGATGTGATCAGTAAATACTACAGGAATGAGGTAATAAGCTAAAGGTGCAGGATTGTGAAAAGTACACTTTCATTCTGGAAAAGAATAATTCCCAGGCTGACTGGTTTGCTATAAAGCTCACAAAGGACAGACTTTATTTCACTGGCAGTATCACTGTAGTACACAGCTAAAGGTGCACTCCCTTCCTCCCTCCTTAGTAGATAACAGTGTTGTCACACACTCAGAACAGCTGAATGCATAGAGATAATTCTTATTTTGTCATTCTGGATTTGCTAATTTTAACTAACAGAAGAACTTCTTTTTAAACTTCCAGTATTCCAATAATGTTATCAACTATTATTTTTGCTTACAAACTTGGTAAACCCTAACCAAGCAGTACTCCTCCCCAGACCAGCAGACTGACATATCCTCAGAGGTACTACGCTGTGTTTATTGGAGCATGATGCATCCTCTTCTTGAAACCAGTTTGCAGGAGACCTGGCAACACAACAACATTCCCTGTATTCACTGTTTTTCAGCAGTCAGCAGTGCCAGGAAGCTATGCAGAAGCAGGTGGCAGAGGCCGCTATCTAGGAATACCAAGGCAGGGGATGATAACCAATAGATTCCTTTTGGTGAAACAACTACTTCACTACATGAAAGACAAAACTTCTAGCTGGCTACTGAGTAAAATGCTTGATAGTTACTGCTCCAGGCAGTGCTGTTTCTTTAAATGTACAGACCAAGGGACCTAGAGAAAGCAGTAACTGGTATTAGTCACAAAGAGTTCACTTGTATCTCTGTAAACACAAATAAACCACAACACAGGATAGTATGGTAAAGGAAATAGGATTGTATTCTAGGAAGCAGGTGCTAAAATATTTGTCCCCAGACAAACACATCACCTGGCAGAAAACAGCGTGCAACTGTCACACTATATGCAGCATTCTGACAAAGCACCTTGTTTGCACACCCCTCCTTCTCCCCATCCCTTACGCTCCACTGCAGACCAGTTGCACATAGACATTTAGCAAGCAAGGGAAAGGCTCTGCATGCTGGATATAACACAAATTATAGAAGTGTGTGTCTGTGTGTATATATATATTCACACACACACTCTTCTCCAAAAGCTGAAAATTAACAAAAATCTGTGAAAGAGCCACATGTACTTATCAAGTGGCATCTACAAAAAGCATCACTGCCTCTAAGCATGTGCTGAGAAAGCAGCAAGACAAAAAAAAAATCCATGAATAGGTATGAGAATTAGCTTGAATAAGAAACTCGAACCTTAAAACTTAAATAAGTTTTTCCTGACTTGTTTTGTAGCACAAACCACTAAACAAAACCAGATATTCTTATGCTCTCACTTAACTCCCTTTTGAGACTGAAGAGAAAAAAACGTGACAATACTCAACTGCAGGAGCTGGCAACATTATACCCATCATTTGCTTGTGGTATCTAAAATGTAAGCTTTTGCACCTCAATCCCCAACTTTCAAGGTGTTGGAACCGTTGCAAATTTGAATTCCAGTTTTCTACAAGTGCCTCAGTCCACACACCCATCTCTTCCTCCAGCAGGTGGGGATACAAATACAACGAGAATTTTTAGAGTGAAAAAAAAAACCCTACTGTGCTCCATAGCTCTGCAAAGAAATGGACAGGACCAAAATTTATAGTAGTCACATCTCACTCCTTTATTGCCCCCTACCTTCAGTTATGGTTTTATAAAGTTTTAACAGATTAGAACACTACCTTACCTCAATAACATGTCGTGGCAAAACATGACTTATGACTTGACCAAAAAAGAAGTGAAAAACTTAATGTCATTATGATGTTAAATGAGAAGCTAACAAAATGTACTGGAAAAACAAAAAATGCTACAAGAGGCCATACAGCTCAAATATTAGAAAACTGCAGGACATGTCAGCTATGCAAAGACCTGTCTGAGATTACCTGATAGGAAACAATGCTTGTCTGCTTTTAAACCATCTAAATGGAACTTTTGCTATCTCACCCATAATTCATTTCCTTCAAGTTCAGGCAAAAATCAGCCAGAAACAGAGATAATCTATGTCCTCACTATAGGAAAAGCATTGGGAGGAACACCCGGGCAACAGACTTTAGAGGGGTGAAGCAGTTATAAATACAACAGCCACTGGAAAATGATTCAATTGGAGTCCCCATCTTAAAGTCCTGAAAACAATCTGGTTCTACATTTTGTCACTCTTCTTTCCTAGTGTTAAAACTATATTATGTGCATTTTATAGCGGGGAGAACGGCGCCGAGGTGGTCTGACTTACCAGCTGTAACAGGGCAAATAAGCATCAGATTCAGTATTTTGAACACAGCACTCAGACTTCTAACTCCTGCTGGCAAGCACATGTCCTCCTCCTAGACTGTGCCTGCAGTTTAGTCCTTTGTGCTATCCCACATACAAGTTCACACAAATCCCACTGAAGAAATGCACCACTACAATCACATCCTCCAGACCGAAGCACAGACTGCAATTCCAGGATTCCTGTGCACGTGGATTACTGAGTGGCTTGTGCACTGACTCACAATCAAGAAATGGCCTAAGCTCTTACCAAGCTATTTAGATGATGAAAGAAGAAAGATACAAAACAGATTCCATGGCCAAAAGATGACTCACAGATTATCTGTAGTACTTTGTCATTCTGAATTAGGGAACAAGGGGATTTGGGCCCAAAGGATGTTTCAAGTTCCTGAGGATACTGGACGGTGACACTTAAGTCAAACACCCTGCATCCTGTCTTATTTACCCCACGGCAGGCTGTCTCGTAAGTCTGGCAGGCCTAGAGTTTCACAGAGTTCTATGTTTTCTTTTAGATGCTAGTCTGTGTAAGCATTATTTAAATACCAGAGCAGGGGAAGGCGTAGTCCTCTTCAGAAAAGAAAAAACAGCAAAACAGAGAACAATACAGGGCATCTCTCAACAGACACCGGGGGCTACTAGGTCACTACTACTCAAACTTTTGACAGCATTGTAAATGTATGTGGCATGGCATTAGATAAGAGAAAAAATGTGGCTGTCTTCCCAGTGACCTTATGAACTGGCAGATGGAATAGCAGTTCACAGTTTCATACTTTGCTTCCTAACATGGATGTTGAGGGGTGGAAGGGTAGATGAGCTTCCCAAAAGAATCTGAAAAGATGTAAAGCACAACACTGAATGCCATTTGATGCACAAGGGATACAACCAGTCATCTTCACCCCCAAAAAACCCAAACCAACACATTCTTCAAAGTTATCCCAGCATTTCTTAATCTCCCACACATGGGAAGTCTGCGTTTTGCTGCGATTCTCTGGTCAGAATTCTTTAGTCACCCTCATCTCAGATTACTCTGCAGAGCGGCATCGCCCATCAGCACTGCCAGGCACTTGGTCAAAGGCTGCCTGAACCAGGCACCACAAGGAAGCTGGCGCAGGAGCTGCCACGTTCAGAAGATTCAATCTTCCCCTCCAATTTTGGCAAGCTGTTCTCTGTTAACCTTGCATCTGCTGCAGGGAGGCAGGAGCAAGTCTTCCCTAGCTCCAGCTTGCTCTCAAGCCAGTGACCTTAAAGAAATGGCAATCCTCACAGACCATGGTGCCAAGAACTATATAAATACATAAAACTTGAAGAAATACGGGAGAGGTGATTGCTAGAGATGGCACAGTAACATTACATTAAAAATGCAACTATCTTCCATGCTGCTAAGGAGTAACTCCTTTATTTCTGAAAGGCCACAAGAAACTTGCTGCATTACTATGTGGAATATAAATGCATTTTCAAAGCAAGCTAGGTATCAACTCAGAGGCCATTCCCCAGTTTGTGTCCTCACCCTTAGACATCTGCCTAATCTGGCTGTCAGCCTGGGCTGATAGCCAGTGTTCTTCCATTTCAAGCTGAGCAAGCTCATCAACAGCTGGGTAACCAAATGTAGCAAGTGTGGGACTAAGAAAGTGGCAGGGCCCGTTAGAATAATATTTCTTGAAAGAAATGATACAGTGATGGTGGCAAGTCTAAATTTGAAGACTCAATACTTTTAGGTTTGATTGTCAGAACATGCTGGAAATGTCCAGTCAAATTTTATCATATACCTCCCCAGCAGGACCCCCGATATTCTGCTTTTAATCAACACTATTTAATGACTCTGTTCACTGCTTTACCTTAATTTTGAGAAATTTTAATTGAGTTTGGCACTTGCATGAAGCTGAAGCCAACAGCTTGATTACTGCCACCACCTCTTATTTTTTCCAGGAGCACAAGTAGAATCTATCTGTAGCACATGATGCAGCTCTCCTCGTGGCTTCCCGTTTAACTTCCCCATGGAGAGGACTGTAAACACAAACTGCATTCCCTACCTGGGTTCTTACCACACTGTCTTTGGGACATCTGTGCACTTTCAGGACAGACACTTGAGCTGGGTTAGTGTATGTTCACCCAGCACTAGAAATGTCAAGAGTGTGGAGCAGACACACAGTAGCCACAGCTCCAATGGTCAGAGCCTTAACTAGTAACTTAAAAATGCACTTTTGGGTTGCAGTCTAAAATGAAAGCATTATTGAGCATGCAAAACAGCACGGTTCTATCTAAGCTTCAAATGCTTTAAACAACTGCTGCCAGGCTGCAGAAATGAAGATTCTGTTCACAAGCTTCCACTGGTACTATCTGAACTGAACTCTGTTCCAGTTTTCATGAAACAGACATAGGCAATGCTCGCAGAAATAGGAGATACCTGAGCCTGCAAGAATAGAAGTCCCTGTTACCTAGAAATTCCGTCTGAAGTGGAAACCCTTCATGTTTAAGCAGAAGGATAGGAAAGTCCTGGAATCTCTTGCTGGGGAACAATCTCCACATCTGCAAGAACCATTTGTGGTACTGGTGGCATCAGACAGGTAATGGGGCCTCTAACCTCTTTAACAGGACACGGATTGGACTGAATAGGCAACAAAGCTGTCCAAGTCAGCAACAGTCTCTTTGGTTAATGCAAGAAAGATGAAAAAAAAATTGTTGTCCAGGAGGCATAGCCCCCAATGTCTAGCCCTCCACCTCCATCCCCCACTATCAAAGCCTTCCAGGCAGGCTGCCAAATCTTTGAGCCCCATGTCCAGGAAGCTGGGAAGCCAAACTAATAAGAAACTGGACACTCTTTCAATAAAATATCTAGCTAAAATTAGGACACTTCTGCATTTTGCAGAGGATGCTGAATCAGCGCATTCACGCAGAACATCCTTGCAGGGAAATTTCTCCCCAGACCCTGGTACACTTAGTAAAGTCTAGACAGTTAGCTGAGGAGACTCGGAGATTTCTCTTAATATAACACACTTCTAAAAGTCAAAGTAAAATCAAGAGATTAAAACCTCTTGGGATTAACACTGCTCTAAAGAATGAGTTCATACTGCCTCTGCTCCCCAATGAGACTGTTGCTTTAAGCACCACAGCTAAATTCATTATATATTCTCACCAGCAATATGCAATTAATATCAGATGTCAAAAGATAAGCCTTGCCCTGCATGGTTTTTTACCCCATTTAAAAATATCAATTCATTTGTAATGAGGAAAATGTTAAGAGCTTTAAAGCATTCATAAAGTGTCATGAAAAAGGCAATATAACTAATCAGGGACAGCAAAACCAGAAGCAAGATTAAGATACTGCAATTTAATTTCCTAGAAAATAGTGTGCCACCAGCTGTGTAAACCTTCTTGCAGCACAAACAAATATTCTGAAAACAAGCAGGCAGCTGATTTACGCTGTAGCATGTTTCCTCAACAGTCAAGCCTCCCAAGGAAGCTCTTGAGCTGTCTCTTTAGACCATACAAAGGCTTTAAAGATAGCCATACAACAAACCGATTTGATAAACAGGATTCTAAGCAATCTTTAATTTTTATGTTCAACTCATTAACTCTGAGCTCCTGCTGGCACAGCTAATACTCCCGTCACATATACTACATGCTCCCTGAACGTAACAAATAACCAGCACAGCAAGCACTCTTGTTCCCACATACCAGACAAGACACGTGCAGACTCTAGCAGCTGGACTCTTTGGTTTTGTCTCCTCAAGAGAGATGTGAGGGCCTACCTGCTGATTCCAGGCACCATGCATTCTGTAGAGTTTCCTCTTCTGGAAACTATGAAGTGGCCTTGTTCGGGCACATGTGCTCACATTAGCATTGGAGAAAGATCTTAGCTTTGTCCTCTCTCCTCTTCTTTTCTTGATGTGCTGATGATCAAGCAACCAGCTTCTTGAAGAAGACACCTCTCTGTTGTCTGAAGCTCTACAATTTAATGATTAATAGGGGGAGGAAAGACAAAAAATTAAATACACTCCACATGCAAAGCCCTCGATTTCATTTACTGAGTAGCATTAGATATCTAAATCGGAGAGAATTTTATAAATATAAAATAATATAACGTTTTACTACACTGTCTTAGGAAATCACTCCTGTGCTTTGTTTGCTCGTTAATCAATTCTATGTTGGGCCATGAAATAAGTTCATCATTCTTGTTCACTTTCTTGCTCAAGGAAACAAATGTCAAAATGAAGTTAGCCCCTCAAGCATATGATGATTTCTGTTATTTTCAAATTGAAGCACCCTCTAACACTTCCAACACCTATGACTTCTAAGTTACAATTGGTACTTCCCTGCAAACTTATATTCCATTCAAGGCAGCAGTCATGCTAAAATGAGGTAGACCCTAACACTTTTTAGATTTTCTAGTTTTGGCCAAGAACTGAAATGTAAGTAAAGCTTTACAAACCAAACAGTGTTTGTTCAGCGCATGGGTATCAAAACTAGGACCTCTGCACATTTAGTTTAACCAACACAAGGCAAATAAACTTCACTTCCAGGGATGTGCCAACAGAGCTCTTCAGTAAGAGGACAAGCCCAGTCTGTGAGATGCTGTTGGGGAGGTGAGGAAGCTTTGTTTTAACATTAAACCTCACTCTTATCTGCATTTCCCCTTTGTCTATCCCTTTCAGCCCCTGCTCAGAGTTATAGACATCCCTCCATAACCTTACCTACATGCACACTTGCTGTACTCACACCCTTAGTATACAGTATGTAATTACAAAAGGTGTGTGAGAACACAGGGCCAGGAGTAGTAGAAAACCCTATACATGTATGTGTAACAACCATGGATCACTCGCCAACCTACAGCCTGTCTACTCAGTAGAACAGGGAACACTACAGCAAAAGGCTTCAAAACACTCTCCCACTTGGGTGGGAATGACTCAGTGAGAAAAATGCATTTCACTTTTACAGGTATCCCTATTTTAATTTGTTGCCATAACAGTATCCGCCTGCGAAGCTGAAGGCTTGCTGCAAAAAGCACTCAAGTGTAACTTGATTTTTGCAATACCAAAGACCTTGACTGCAACTCTAAACTGCTTCTATAAAGCAAGTACATGAGATATTTTGCCCTTGGTTCATAACAGGTCATGTAAATGCACAAATAATTACTTTCTTCTATGAACTTAATTTGGCAAGTCACAGCCTTATTAGTAATGCTGTACACAGAAAAAGAAACATGAAAATGAGTTTAATACAAGGCCATTTATCAATCTTTTTTGACAAGCAATATTCTTCTAAAGGTACATTTTTATTGAATCGAAGTGCTAGTTATGAAGGTGTGATTAAACACCATCCCATGCTGTGCTGGTGTGGTAATAAAGCTTTACACAGCTGAATTTGAGCTGTCCTTCCAATACATCAGAAGAAGCCCAATAAGTAACAGAGGCTCAGTGAAAACAATCTACTCATTAAAAGAGGGATGGTACGAAGTATTTAAAGGAACATACTAGTAAGTGGCAAGAAAAAGCCTCAAATACCAAAGCATGATATTCCTAATGCTAACACTGCATTTTTGAGGCTTGAGAAAGAAATACAATGTTTAAAACCAATGCAAAAGATTTCTTTTGTTGTTTTTGAGAACACAAAATACTTTGTGTTCTCAAAAACAACATTCATTCCTCATTTTCTCTGAAGTTACCTGCCTTGAAGTCAGATGCTGCCAAGTTCAGCTACAAGACTTCCACATCCCTCCCTCTTACATGACCAACATGGTCAGGTAGATTATAGCAAAAAGCTCCTCAGTCTATCACCCCAACTTCTGTGATTCCTGTCTTTGTTCCAGCGTTCTGGGTCTCTGTTAATCTCTCTTCAGTCTCTGCCAGCTGCTTTATTCACCCTCCTATACCTTGCAGTAATGCACAGCTCCATTTTCAGAGGAAGCAGGGAACTCAACTCTCTGGTTTGGAGCTCCAGTACACAGCAGTACAGCTTCCCTGCCCCATCTGTAAGTAGCTTCCCAGTCAAGGTTCAAGTTATCCGTTTATTTTTTATGTTAGTTTGGTTGTTTTTCAGAATGTGATTCTACAGACAAGCTGGATGAATCAGCAACAGATGTTAAATTCATGAACTTGCTGAAACCCACCTTTCAAAGCTCATAGGTTGGCCTTTCTTGCTCTGTGGCCTAGCTATAGAGGAGAGACCTTACTCACAGATATGTACACGTACAGCAAGCCATCAGACAGGCACTATTTGCACTGAGGTCATTCATTCATTCACTCACTCCTCTCTCCTAGTAAGACAGTGGTTATCACTACCTTGGGAAATTGTTTCTATGAGCATCTATATACTAATCTGGGCATCTAGATTCCACTGAGCAAAGAAAACATACCTACAAAAGAGAAGCCACTAGTGAATTTAAACCTTGATAAATGGCAATTCAAGGCTAGCCACATCTCATCAACCAGGAACCATACATGCACCACCAGTTCCACTGGGAACAGCCCAAGTAACCCAAAGCATTGCATGCATAGACTTAGTTTAAACACAGACCATCAGATTTTCACATCAAGAGCCTACAACTAATTTCAAGAATTTACTTAAGCAAAAATTACTATCAGGCCTTTTTTTTTTTTTTTTCCTCAAGTACTTCATACAGAGTAAACTCTAAAGCAAGGGAAGAATCAGACAAGAAATGAGGTTAGCTGTGGTATGTAACTGTCTCAATTCATTGCACACAAAACAAAAGCTGAAACAAACACACTCAAAAAAACGAGATGTAAAAAGCAGTGAATTTCCCTGCAGGATTCTCATGATAACTACTCTGTATCATACTTAATTACCATCTTTAATGAACAGTATTTATTTACAGATTCCAAAATGCTTCACAATAAGCAAAAAATTAAAATTAGCTTTTTACCTAATTTTTAAGATGACTTCCAGAAAGCTCTCAAGTCTCTCAGATTCCCTTCCAACACAACTCACCTGCTTGAGTTTAGAGATACAGCACTGAGAAAATCTTCTGAGTCTTACCATTCTTCTTCGGGCTTTGACAGGCCATGAATAGAAAGCAACTAGCCTTACATAGCTAACCACTGTGTTGCAAAACATGACTTATGACTTGACCATAGGAAAACATGGAAAGAGGACTGATTTTTGGACAGTATCTGATAAATCAGAAGATGGCTTCAGGTTACAACATTCAAGTCCCTCATCATGAAGTCAACTTCACACACTCCTCAAAAGCAGGAGTCCTTCCTCACCCGTTTCATGAAAAAGTCACAGATTCAACAGCTTATGATACTCTCTTCCTCCACATACCCATCTCTATTACTAACTTCTATTTCAGGGCTATTTTTCTCCCAAAACTCAGAGGAATCTTCAGATTTTCCCCTATAGTTTTGTAAGCAACCTATACATAAGGAGCGTGAATGCTAAACAGTAGAACAACTCCACCCCTAAATTAAGGGCACAGTCTCACAACTGCTTTGGAACAGACAGCAGTTAAAGAAGCTGCCCATCCAAGCTGCTCATTATAATCTCTTTGTGGGAGGCTACAGCCTCTGTGGCAAAGCTGCTGAAACAGACGGTGTGGCCAGCTCTTCTTGGAGCTGGAAGCCAGGGAATTACGTTCTGTTGCAGACACTGCCAAAAAACCCCAGCTCTAGTGAGAAACACTATCTTCATCCACCTCGTCTTAATTAAGACCTATGAATAACAGCAACCATTTCATCCTCAAAAATCACTGTACTAGTATCTCAGGAGAAATACCCTACATACCTAGGTCTTTTTTTAGGACAGGACTGTAGTCAGTTACAGATAACAGCCTCTACTGTATTTCAATACCTTTGAATAAAAGATGGAATTACTGAGAAGTATGGAGTAGTACTGGGAAACATTTTTCTACAATATTAACTTTAAGCTGCTACAGTCATCCTGGAAGATATATCCATCCAGAACAAAAGACACAAAAAATACTATCTCCAAATTCCTGACAAAGTAAAAGTAAAGACACATTTAGCCTTGAAGATCGATGTGCTTAAAATTAATGTAACTGCCACAAAAAACCCTAATGATGTCCCACGCTGAGGCAAGGCAACATTGCTTATGCATTTGACTAATCTAACTGAGTCTATTTCATTGCTTTTCCAGAAATACAGCCGTACTTGTGATGACCAAATGCATTAAGTCTGAAATAATCACAAGTACTGCTTTACTTACTATATCTTTTCACTACTCCACAGATATATTCATCTCCTGAGTACTTAAATGTACATAAAATGACTGCATACTTTTATGATGCCTTTCAGAATGAAACAACCCCCTTCTACTTTCAATTTTACAAGCAAGACTTCATTTCTCTTCAAGCTTGCAGAAAGCAGCAATTTTCCTCATTTACTACTGTAATGATAATCAGTTCCATCTGCATATCTTCACCAAAAGTTACTCTCAAAAACCCGCTACCATACGGTCACCTACCTGAAGGAGATGCCATTGACCAGTTGTCTGTGCCTACATGCCTTGGATGAAAGAGGTGAAGAAGATGGAGACAGATTGATTAGGCTGCTGATGATTTCACTCAGTTGTGCACTCTGGAAAAAAAATGAAAAACGAACACTAGTCAGACTTCTATCCAGCTCAAAGGTCCTGGGTTTTTGTTTTCCTACTTAGGATTCCAGTTGCATACATCATGGAATAATCATAGTTAGATTTCTTCTTGTGAATAATCAACTGTGGCATGTTTTTCCTTTCACAATTATTATGTTCAATTATTATTAAAAAAAATCCAACCCCATAAACCAACAAAAAACAACACAACCCTGACCAACCAGCCAAGGACATTGTTTACACATCTGAATAATAATAAAACATTTTAGTGATCTTAGTAATTCAACCAAAGTTTTTTTCAAAGGCAAAAGAAACCAGATCATTTTGCAGCTGATGTTACAACAGCTGCAGTCCAGAGCTTCTAACTGGCCATTCAACAAGCATTTCAACGAGGCGAGGGGAATGTCTGCTGTCTACTCATTGTACATTTTGTTCACTCATAGTGTTTTTCTTTTTAAAAGAATCCTCTTCATTGCTCAATGTACTTTGACAAAGGTGTTTTCACAGAAGGAAGTGTAAGGAAGAGAGAACTATTCTAACTACAAATGGAAGAGTGGAAAACTTCTAGAATCTTCAAAAATAGCTCCCATTCCACCAAAAGCCAGACTTCCAGAAATGCCCCAAAACAAATGCAGCTAATTTGTTAAGACTAAGAATTACTCCTTATAAAGCAATGAATTGTGGACTGACTCCAGATAACATTTCACAATGATTTTTTTGTTTCAAATGTCAAACCTTAAAGGCTCTTTTGCCAATAAATGTAGCTTTCTTAAAGGAAACTCTAGGCTGTAAACTAAATAGAAATTAAATGTATCTGAAATGGCATACTTTCTTTTTAATTTTTTTATTACATTATCCTGGAGTACTGTGTCCAGTTCTGGAACCCCCAACATAAGAAGGACATGGACCAGTTGGAGAGGGTCCAGAGGAGGGCCACAAAGATGATAAAGGCGCTGGAGCACCTTTCCTATGAGGACAGGCTGAGAGAGTTGGGGCTGTTCAGCCTGGAGAAGAGGAGGCTCCGGGGAGACCTTCTAGCGCTCTGCCAGTACCTCAAGGGGGACTACAAGAAAGATGGGGAGAGGCTGTTCAGTAGGGCCTGTTGTGACAGGACAAGGGGTGATGGTTTCAAAATAGAGGGAGTGAGATTTAGATTAGATATTAGAAAAAAGTTCTTTCCTGTAAGAGTGGTGGAGCACTGGAACAGCTTGCCCAGAGAGGTGGTGGACGCCCCATCCCTGGAGATGTTCAAGGCCAGGTTGGATGAGGCCCTGAGCAACATGGTCTAGTTGGGGTGTCACTGCTTCTTGCAGCGGTGTTGGACTAGATGACCTCTGGGAGTCCCAACTCTAATCATTCTATGATTCTATGATTTTCATTCAGAACTAAAACTGTTTAAAACAAGAACTGCTAAAGGTTACCGATAAGTTCTCATTACATCTTGAGGCACTATCAATTACGCTGAAAGAGGCAGAAAAATATTGCTTTTGATTTTATTACAACTCATATCTTTTCTGCTCATGTTTAAGTGGAACAATCAGGTAAAACTTTTGGATGACAACAAGACATTCATGAATGGACTTTAAAGCACAGAAATAGCAAGTCAGTTACAAAAGGTCTGGACAAAGCAAACAAGACATCAGTAAAATATTTAGCAGATTGATTTAAAAATCTCAACAGAATTCAATCTGTAAAGAGCAAAGTCTTTATGGAATATAAAAGAATCGAAACAACGGCAGACTTCCAAAACACAGGGAAAAAACATGTATGTTTTTAGAATGTTGCATAGCTATGAAAAGAACTTGAAAACATGATTAATAAAAATTGCTGGACTCAGTCACTTTGTGTTCTTTATATTTTTTTTAATGTTCACAAGTAAAATTATTTATTTATAACAAAGCAATACTTTGATATAGCCCTGAAGAATTCTGTGGGAATGTCCGTGAATGTGCTTCAGCCTACATCATTGTTCCTCCAGACACTGAACAAGAAGAATCTCAGACCTTCAGAGTTACAGTTGATTTACAGAAAGCAAATCAAAACTCAAAGGTTTTTGTGGTGTAAGGGGAAGAAATCTGACGTAATCTGTGATATGTGTTAAATGAAGATCACCTTTACTTCCAAATAATTATCAGATCATCACAGAATCACAGAGCATATGGAGTTGGAAGGGACCTTGAAAGACCATCTAGTCGAACCCCCCTGCCAGAGCAGGGTCTCCTAAATATACTTTATGAGGCTTATGAGGTATTATATCAGCTGAACTCCATCATCAATTACCTGGACCTCCTCAGATACTTAGGGACCAGGAAACACACTACTAATACTTTAATTGTCAAATGCCTTATTGAGAAGTGTGTTTAATTCTCCAAGTAATCACTTAAAGAGGGGACATTCACCCAATTCTGAAAACGCTCTTTGGTTTAGCTTGTGCAATTGCCAGCACTGTGCATATAAATTTCCTGTTTCATTGCTTCCTCACTCCTATCTGTTGTGGACAAGATCTATCAAACACGGGAAGCATTTTAAGAACAGGAAAGTGTGACTATCAAATAAGAAAAATTGGCACAGAGATTCGGGAACAGACATTAGTACCTAAAACTGCTTTTACCCCATTTACAAAAAGAGCAGGTATGAGCCAGAATTCATGCACAGCAGCCACGCAACATATTAATGCACCGCTGCGTCGCATTTGCTTTATGCTAACAGCCCCAGTTCATTTTGAAAACAAATTTCCTGTATCTCCTTCAGCAATGTGATCCTACCACATTCTTTATGTACTTTCTAGCAAAAGAAAACTCTGCTGGAGACTGTATCATATTTCCTGGAATTAACCTTGGAAATGACTGTTTTGAACACGGTGAAGAGAAACTCCCGCTCATAGCTACGCCTACGCTATGCCTGTTAAGTACCTGGAATTCCTGAGCTCCCAACTGGAGTCCTGTGACACTTGAATAGGCAGACCAACAATTAATTCCTGTTGGGGCTGGTTTGGGTTTTTTTTTTGTTTTGTTTCAAGAGCAAAATACCTCCATCTTCAGCTGTATTCTTTCATCTCACATAAGTATTTCCTGAAACAAACTGTGGCAACTCTACATTCAACCTAACCTTAAAGGAGAGGCAAGTTTGTGGATAGCCATCAGAAGTTATGTGGCCACTTTGACGGAAGCTAAGCAGTAACACAGACACGTCAGAAAGAAAAGGTTAATTTGTAAACCTGGTGTACAATGTAGTTAGTTAAGCCCTTCAATTCATCAGCACGCACTCTTGGGCCTGTGAAATATCTTCCCTTTTGAAAGTCATCACCATGGAAGCTGCCCTATTTATGAAGTAAATCTTTTGGCTCCATTGACCGTTCAGTTCTTATTTTACGTTACCTGTTTTTCTATGTTTTGTAAAAGCAGGGTAGGGCTGCTGGGTGACATTTCAAAGTCATGCTCCGGCAAAGAATCCTGTCTCTCAATGGCAGCTTGCGAATTCCCTGTGGCGTTTAATAAAGCTTCTTGGTCTGTCAATTGTATTTGCTTCTTCAAAATGTCTTTTGGAAATGGGGATTCTTCTAACTTCACCATCCCCTAGACAACAGCAATTGAACACAGTTGGTTGACAAAGGTTTAACCCTCCTAAATCATTTTTAAGGGGCAGTTGAACCTGGCACATCCCCTTCAATCCTCCCAGCAACTCTTTGGAGCACTTAAGATAGATTTTAAATACACTCAACAGCTTGAATATAGAAATAAGTAGGTATTTTCACTAACGAAAAGCTGCACTATTTATGCAACTCCTTGTAACAGCAATCACTTACATCTGTTCCAAAAATCAAATAAGAAATTCATACCTATCAGAGCAACTATACGATCATTTGTGCCACTGATTTTAAGAGAGTTGCACGGTAAGAAACAACCACCCTTTTGAACCCTTTGCAGACAATAAATGTTTTGTGGAAGCACTTTAAAGTGCTCTATTTTTCCTACATGTCTATCCATGTCCTAAACATATCATCAAGGTTGTTATCTTATGTGTAGCAGAGATGTATACAACTCAAAACAAAGGCACTTTACAATTTAATAACTGATTATTTTTTTTAAGGTGAGCGTTTTTAGAGTTTCGTAATTACACAGCAAACTCTCCCAGATACTTTGGCAAACTCATTGATTTCCAAGACAAATGTGCCATCAGATGTGGTCTATTGTCTACAATGTCAGCTAGTAGGATAAATATAACTTTATATGGTAGGGAAATAACTGTGTTTCATAAACAGAACTAGGAAAATAATATTCCCATTGTGTTTTACACATGACAGATTAGAAAAATAAGTGTCAAATATAATCATAGGTATTACCTCAGTTGGTTTGTTTATAGCAACTTAAAACGTTTTAAAGAGTAAGCAAAAAATAACTGCAACACTCAACAACAGTTCCTCAAAGAGTCCCTTAATTCATCATCATATTGAGCAAATAAATTTAATACTCAGAAAAGGCTATCAAATCTCTGCAGGCTTTTCCAAGAGAAAGGGAAAGAACTTACTGAAGACTGTTACTCAGTTATCACGCAGATATTGAAAGAATGGGATCAATCAATTACACCACCTCAAATTTTTCTTTATAATGAGAATGTTACACTAAACCCACGGAAGACTAATCATGTGACCACAATGAACCCCTATATTATTTCTTTAAGTGAGACAGACTTCATCTAGGTTGTGGGTGTGGAAAATTATGGATCCTGTAGTTTTACTCATATATTAACTCAGTCACTTGCCTAAACATTGAAAACAAGTCTCAAAAAGACTTCAAAAGGGAGACTAGGGGAAAATGTGAAGTTGTTCTGTTCTCATTGTGCCTCTAATTTACTTCCCTGTTTGACTTATAAATTCAAAGCTGAGAACAAATATATTCTCTACAAACAAATAATATGGGTACTCGAAAACTTGCTTTAGTGCCCAAAAGGGACACAGGAATTCTGAACTTCCATCAAGTCGGTGCCAGAATTTCCACATTCCTTATCAGGTAGTAGCCCATCATCTGTGTTTTTTGTTTACAGCAAATGGATACAGTATCATACGACAATTTGTAGACCGACAGAAGTTACAAAATAAGCAGGAAGTTCAAGGAAATTGAAGTATAGGGCTAATCTTTGTGTGTCATATCAGGAGGACAAGCTAGCTCAACAGCTTTAGACTCTTAAAAGTTTAGAATCTTTAGATCTTTTTGATAAGAGACTCACAGGTCCTGACTACAGAGAGAGTGATAAAAGTAACTCACATAAGTCTAAACCCCAAATTCTGAAGCCAGAGATATAGGAAGACACACAGGAAAAGTGATGAAAATAAAATTCCACTAGAATTTTATTTTTTAAGTTGCAGAATCCTGATGACCAGGCACAGAAACAGGAAATCAGAAAAGAAAGGAGAAAATCAACACACTGAAAGAAAAAGGAGAGATGGAATAGACACAGAAAAAAAAAAGTACAGTTAGAAGACTAATACTTACTATGTAGGACTTTCTAAGTTAAATGGGTTACAACCAGCAGGCTTTGGCAGTGAACTCCTCCCCAACCCCTTTAAATAGGATTGTTTTGTTTTTCAGATACCTCTTTTTTTAAAGGAAGGACTCTCAAAGATTGAGAGCTGCTACTTCCATGTGGGTAGAGATGGAGAAGACACAATATAGCAGGCCAGGAAACTGCCCACAAGTGAACTATCTCCCCTCCTAATGCGTTACGGTGTTAGAGGAGTGGAATTCTGCTTGAAATCATTCTTCACTGGCTATGAATCACAGTTTTCCACTCAAAACACATAAATACCACTCTGAAATGATTAAACACAGCATACAAATTCTAATGATATTGTGTAACTACTCCGCAGTCACTAAATGAAAACAAAGAGCTCTTCTATCAGCCCACGTGTCCTTCCATAGCTGCTACACTGATAGACAACAAACAAGTATACAAAAATATTAAATAAATCACAGCCGAAGAAAATATACATCTACCTTCACTACAGGACACAATGCCAAATACTGAATACCACAGCTGGCAAAAGGGAGATGAAGTTTGCAAAGAGGAATGTCAGTAAAGATCTCCATCAGGAAGATGACTAGGCTCCAAGCCAAGATACCACCTAATGTGAAGAAAATGCATGACTAAAAGTATGTTCTTTCTCTCATATTTCTGTTATTTATTTCTGTCTTCTGCAGCTCATGAGATTTCTGCCACCCTACAGGTTGATAGCTTTTGGGTGTATCAGTGTGCATGCACCTGGTATTTATGGCAACTCTAAAATATGGGCAATCCTCACCCTTCACCAAAATGCAAAACCTCATTTGACCTCTGTGGGCACAGAGGCCAGATAAACTCTGAAACAAAGGCTCTTCAATTCTTATTTTAAAGCAAAATCTGATTTGTGAAAAGTTGCGAGCAAGAGAGACAAAGTTGGATATGAAAGGAAGGGCTTTGAGGGCAAAAGGAGAAGAGGGAATAATTTTTCTTTATGTGATCAGAAGGAAATGCTCTCTGGTGTGATTTCCCTCTCCTTTTAAACTCCCTCTAAATCTTATGTTCAGCCACCTAAAAGCCTAAAGCATCTTCTGGCTCTTCTCCACCTGTTCTTATCTGTCGCCAGCATAGAAGAGAAACCTACATGAAGCTCATCAGTGGAGAGTTAAAGAACCCTCTAACCCCATCACATCACCAGAATTATCATAGGTTTTGGCTTCTTGCACATGAGAATGACCTGGAGAACCCATTAAATTGATAGATTATTAATGTTTTAGGAATGTGACTTTCCCACTGTCTAGCCAGTTCGATTTACCAAAACTAGTACATGAGTTACACACATTGGAATTTTAGTAATAATTAATCCTTCACCTGTTCAAAGTGCTGTACAAACATTAACTAGCTAATCCTCAGAATAAACAGGCACTGTAAATAGCAAAAAAAAAAACCACCCTGAAACCCCACAACACAAAAACTAATAACCAACCACCCCTCCTGAAAAGCAAATCTTGCCTCTACTACAGAGGGAAAAACTAGTGTGATAAGTACAGTACCTTGTGCTGGGCCCCTGAAAGTCTCTAACACAGTTCCTAACTATCAGAGATAGGAAGGTAAGAAAAAGAGTTCCCAACTCCCAGCCCTGTACTGGTGCCTCCAGGGTACAATGCTTTTTAGCGGCTGATGTCTTTCTCATTAACCTTTGCATGAGATAGCCTGCATGGATACAAGCACTCTAGGGCAAACCAAACAACAACAACAACAAGAAGGAACCAAATAAATAAATATTACAAGAAACACTTTCAAAAGATTATTTGAAAAGCCCATTTATGAGCTTACAGACAATACCTTGGTGGCATGTATCTGCCTGTGAAGGTCAGTTAGTTGTTGGATTTTGTATTCTAGTTCTGAAATCTGGGCTTGAAGCCATGTCCAACGGCTGCCAATTCTAGCTCTGTCTGCAAGCCACTTCCATTCAGAAGTATAGCTGCTGTGAAGACAAAATGCTGGTTAGTCCAAAAATAAAGATAACCACATTTGCACAAGAACATTTTTGACAGCTGCTCTGCCTCATGTTGCAAGCATCTCTGTTACTTTCAGAAGATATCTGATTATACCCATCCAGTTTCATATCATCTTATTTCTGTAACTACAGAACTTGCCCAAATCGGTATGATCAATGTTCATGGCTATTCCCAGAATAAGCTAGTTATTTTTTGTTCTGTATTATAAACTCCAGAGCTGGAGAAACTACCAAACTATATCAGTTAATGCAGATTACAGATTTGTAAAGAATTTCAGTAACTTCGCCAGCAAGAAGCCTAATTCTTGCACCACACTTCTTCCCACATCTTACACAAATACTGTTTGCTAACAACTGGATTCTAACACAACACCATCCAGCAATGACGAGCTAGATATCAACTCACTGACCAGAAAACCAACTAAGTAGTTTAGATTTCTTTTATTCAAGCAACTTTATAAACACAGCTGTATCAGTATAGTGTAGTAAAGTAAGGTCACTTTTACTGCTTTTTAAAAATAGGTGCATTTTACAACAGAAAAAGATATACCTCCCAATACTTGACATGTAGAATAGCTTAACTTTATTATGCTAAATTCATCACTGGTGTCGCCAAACTTAATCCAACCTACGTACTAAATAAATGAATGATGCATCAGTACCCAATCAACAAATAATCTTAATATCCAGTAAATTTAAGCAAAAGAGACAACACAATGCAATATTTTCATAGGTAAGTTACACTAGTTTCCTGCTGATTTAAAGAAAATAACTGCTAGGTTTTTTTTCCCACTAAAGTTGCACATACTTTGCCACAGCTAATTTAAAAGAAGTGTAAAACCAAAATCAAACATCACCTAGAAAAGAAGTGTTTTAACTCATGCTATTGGGATAACTACTGGATCTAAGTCCTGCATGACCCTGTATGTAAGTTTTCCATATGAAAACTTGATCCCCTGTTCCCAAGGCAAGAAAGAGTACTGAAGTATCACAAAAGATTCAAGAAAAAGGAGAGGCCAATGAATTGGCCTAAGAACATCACACAAGCACAATTGGTTCATGCAGAACTGTGTGCCAACTATCTCGACAATGAAAGAAAGGTCACCCTACAGAAGATGCTATACATTTCCTGCCATGAGCAGAAAACCAAATTTGAGAATCCTAATACTGTCAGGACAAAAGATCATAAAACATACTTAAAAATCTCAAAACTTTCAGACTACTTTGGCTATGATAAATAGTAAGGATGGAATATACAGTAGATTACCTCTAAAATACATTATTCTCCCCCTTTTAAACAGTAACTACACCCACATAATTTATAACCATCTTAAACTCTCTCCTCCACAGACAAAATGAACATATGACATTAGACAGGAGATTGAAATGTCCTGTTTAAACTGAGATTCTATGTGCAAGCAAATAAAGTCGACAACCATCAATACAACTCAAAGAACTCTATAAATATAAACCACAACAAACTATTTATATTTTATATATTCTAGTAGTGATTTTCCCCTAGGGAAAAAGGCAAATGAAGTGGTCTTGTGAATAACCATTTTTCTGACAAGTCCTTCTTAATTCTCTTTGTTTTCCTATTATGACCAGCACACAGTAGATAGCCCTGGTTATTTCTGCTTTAACTAGGTCTTCTTGCCAACAACTGATTTGGAATTGACAGCTTTTGCACAATTGTGCTTCTCCAAGTCATAAAATACACTTTACAGGGAAAAGGAGGAACGAAGATCCTGGTTGACCCAAGTCAAAGTTTAATTAAAATTAAATATTGTGTTCCCACAAGCGTAGTAGCTGGAATAGTCAGGATTTGCCTTGGGACCCTGGGATGGCAAAAAATCTATTCCTAAGAAACTGCTGCTTAACAAGGCTATAACAAATACCAATTGTTTTGTTAAATTGACCAGCCTGGCAGTGAGGGAAGGCGTGATCAATACCAAACCTCAGCACAAAACAGAACAGAAGGTAAATTTTGTAACCTTAAGGCAAACAAATCTGTCCCCTGTATATTACTGTGTTACATGTAACAAAAATACCCACCCCTCTGTGAGGTTACATCACAAGTTATTTTTCAAAAAACGTGTTTGCAGAATTTTTTCTAAAACATAATAGTAAATCTCAAACCAACTCCATTCACTATTAAATACATTACGCGTATTTTTGCTTCATTCTAAGATACTATGCAAGTATTTCTTAAAGCTTTAAGGTATACTATACATAATTAAACAATGAGGACTTAATTACACCGTAATAATGACGTCCTTAGGCTCCTCTCTAGGGAAGAGTTTCCACCGAACTAAGCACAAACATTGAAGCTCAGGCCAAAGGAAGCAGTTTTAGCTCTTCTCTCCTGCCAGCCCCGGCTGCCCCATGCCCAGCGTCTGCACGAGCACTTTGGCAGCTACATAGTGACATGGATTAGAGAGCTGCTCATGGTTAATTTTAACTTGGGAGGCAGGGTGAATGAAGCAAGTGGAAGTCTAGATCCCTTTCCCAGCTTTGATGCCTTGCAGACAGATACATGCTTTTGTACTGCCCCAAGGGAAGGGGCAGGAAGCACAGGGCAAGGCAGTGAGCACAAGCTCATACTTACCGGACAGGAGGCGAGAGCACTGCTAAATGCTGTTCCCATCACTGTAACCCATATTTTCTTGATCTTGCATTATTTATTTACCACCTTTGTCTCTACAGATCATTTGGTAAACCTTGTAACTCCTCAGAGGAAGATACACATGTTTATAAGCTATCCCCACGCTCCTAAAGTGAGGTGTTTGCAGGTAAAGTATTATGGTAACTCAAGTGAAAAGTAGGAACAACTGGCTATTACAATAAAAAAAAAACCACAAACAAATCAGTAAATCAGTTCCTGAGATGTCAGAGGTCCCAGCATAATAATTACTCAGTCAAGAAATGAGGCAACAAGAAATTGTTGGGTATTTTTGACAAGGAACTGATGACTCATTACTTTTAGCACTATGACAATTAGGACCACTGGTGACCCTCTTTCTTCTGCTTTGCAGATTTAAGTGTAGAAAGCAAGCTGCTTCAAGGTGGCACTGGTGAATTCATTAATTCTGCAAATCCAGAGAAGAAAAAAATAACCCCAAACCACAAAGGGTTACAAAAATAACTAGGCCTGCTACCAAAGAAGGAAGTCAGAGCAGGTGCTATAGTAGAAGCTCCTGCTCTGGTTCTCTGTTGGGAATTGGACTAGAAAAAAAAAATAGTTTCTGTCTGTCCCGCTTCCTGTGTGCTCCTTTTGCAAAGCATCTTTACTTGGTTTCCATGTTTCCGACTCTAACATCATGCACTGTCCAAAGGAATTTCAAATCCTTTCTTCTGCTGGCAAGTCAATATAAACCATGTTCCTTTTCCAAAAGTTTTTAACTTTCAATGCTATAGTACAGTGAAATATAAACTTACTGCCCATGCGATGACTAAATCTGCAGCTGATCTCTTCGCACTCATCCAGGACTATTAGAATTGGAAGAGAACGGAGGAATATTGATCTTATACGATTAAAACATCTTAAATTTCCCTAGTAAAAACATTCTGGGATTGCATCAGAGACAGGATTTGTTTCCTTGGGAGATATTGTTGCATTTCCCCTGCTTTGGTTAAACTGCAGGAGGCCAATCCCACACAAGAAAAGAAATGCCCAAGGACAACAAGCCACAAGGAGAGCAGATACAAACACAGACAGACAAAGTGAGACCAAAAATACAGCTAGGAAGGAGGACTTTGGGCTGTACTTTGTCACCCCAAATGGGAGAGACTTCAGCTGGGGAGCAGCTGAACTCAGCACCAGCAGAAAAAGCACTTCATCAAAGCTACTTGCTCTCACCAAGGCCAAAGAGCACCAAGTAGTAATACATTGCCATTACAGTTAGTACTATTGCTTGAACTACAAGAAGCTTTTAGCCATGATCCACAAACCGAATATAAGGAGAGACTCCTCAGCACTATCACCTTCCTGAACTGAGAACAAAGCATGCTTTAATGGAACCAAACCCACATTAGAGAACCCAACAGGACTGTGAGAAGCATTTTCTTCTACCAGTGCCTCCACTATGTTGTGGATGGGGTTTCTGTTTTCCCAATAGCTAAGATCAGTCTGTCCCAAAAAAATCCAAAACCAGGCAACCTAAGTGCAAAGAGTAACTGCAAACCTAGATAAAATTGCTGTTATTTGGGTTTTAGGCACTGGTTTTCTTCTGTTGTTCTTGTTTACAGGGGAAGGGAATGGACAGAATTAAAATATTTTAGGCCTACTTTATTTTTATAAGCAAACAAAATAAGAAGCCCAAAAAACAGTTAATAAATAATAAACAAGAAACACAGTGGTGCTTAAA
This sequence comes from Heliornis fulica, assembly GCA_013399135.1. Classification (NCBI taxonomy): domain Eukaryota; kingdom Metazoa; phylum Chordata; class Aves; order Gruiformes; family Heliornithidae; genus Heliornis; species Heliornis fulica. The sequence continues at coordinate 1,434,355 of VXBZ01009173.1, forward strand.
TTGCACAAAAAAAATACAGAACCTGGGAATGCTATTAAGTATACAGTAAGGTTGATTCAAACAGCTATGGTGAGCACAAGAAAGCATGTTTTAGAGCATGCAGCCCGGTGCCCAAGGCAAGATCCTCCACAAGCATCTTAGATCCTGAAAATTCAAAGGAAACTGAGACCTTCCAGCCTCATAAATTCCCAGTAAGAACAAGTAACTTGCCCCTACCATGACACATCTGCAAGGACAATGGCAGGATGCTTCCTACAGAACAGGAAAGGAGGATACTTGCAACAGAGCCACATCAAAATGCCAAAACACAGGTTTGCCAACCTAAAACAGTCTCCTTCCAAAAGGTTCGGTTCAAAGTACGCTCTTTTTAAGTTACAACATTCTTAACCATGCACAAACCAGAGAGATGGGCACCAACATAGTGTGGGTGGGAAAAGCTTCTTCAATTAAAAAATTATGCATTAAATGTTAGAACAGCAGTTGTTCCTGACATCCCCCTGCACTTCTATTTCCACTCAGTTTCCTAACACAGTGAATTTTCCTCTTTATGCTGGGTCATTTCCCCTGCAGTTTAACCTACTTTGTTCTAGCATCCAGTTTTCAGGTGATTTAGTCAGAAAGAAACCTGTGATCCTGACCTCAGCCATCCCTGCTGCTTCATCTCCTCCTCTCACTGGGAGGCTTATTGCCAATCATGCGACAGTGAAGTATTTGGGGGAAAGAAGCAGCTCATAAACTCCAGACTGATTACTCTCAGGATAAAGAGCTAATCACCTTACTTGGTTGAAGCCACTGAAAACAACTGCTGAAGTTCATCGTTTTGATGAAGGAGTCAACTCCAGAAACTTAAAAGCAAAATATCAGAACATTCTCCAGATCTTTAAATCTCATCCAGACATCATATAACTCATGAGACTTAACACACTGGAAAAAAACATCCCTCTTTTCTCTTGGGAAGCTCACTTGGCTGTACAAAAATACAAAATAGTTCATATTCACCACGTGGCACTCTATCCCAAATGCTTAACAGCACACCAGTATGGTTGGGGTCCCTCAGGACTGGAGCTGCAAGTCTGTGAACTTCCTGAGCTGCCCCTAATTTTACACCAGCATTACAGTCAATTTTCCTGTGCCTACCCATGGCAACACTCAAACAACAGCTGGACTGAATAGAGGCACTTTCCACAAGCCATTAAGGTGAGTGCAGTGCTTCTGATACTTTCTGTCCACACTTTAGTGAAATTCAGCAGGTCTGTTTTTCTTCTCTCTGCAGACAATAGCAATAGATAAGAGACTACCTATGGAAACTAGGAGATGGCATTATATATAAAACATTACAAGTAGGTGAATTCAGACATCTAGATTATACTCTTGAGATAAATACGCTCACTCCCAAAAAAAACCTCCAAGATGCTGAACAAACCTGTCCAACTATGAAATGACCTGTAAAAGCTTTCTCAAGGGCTAATTCTTCCAGCACACCTACTTAGTGTTTGTTTTCAGAATGAACTAACTTCAGTTACTGTTGAAGTATTAATACCCCTGGACCAGTTAACAGTTAGACTGATAACAACTAGTGAGTACTGTTTTATGAACTCAATCTCATCTGTACATTCCAGAGTGCAAACAGGGTTAAAAAAACCTTCCATAAATATCCTCTGGTATCATATCTGATCAACACTACACACCGAAACACTATTTATTCTGACAGTTCGCTATCAGCCTTTGCTCAGATCATCCAGGAGCACTCACCACAGACTGACTGCAGAGAGCAACACGCTGCTGTTTTGTGACACCGAGCACCAAACGAAGCTATGCCCCGGAAAAAGAATTACAATATAGCAGTTCAGAGAAGCTCTCTGCTATTCCAAACTATACCACAACCTCCACGAACATCTGCAATCAGGTCATTTTTCTGGAGCCTCTGGCGTTGCTATCTTTGATACTTAACAGAAATTTTTACCTGGTAGAGATTTTCCGCTGAAACATTACACGGATTCAGAACAGATGGGTTACAGTTCTCCCTATCATCTACAGACATCAGCAACTGCTTATCACAACAATTTCTGGCACCTACGCCTGGTCCCACCATCTCTGACGTACCGTTGCCATTTAATACTTCCAGGATTGCATCAAATAACATATGTTGATACTAACATATAATACACATCTTGCCTACCCAAGCTGAGAAAATTTTATATAGTTGAACATTTCTGCTAAGCCGCAAGACCCCTATTTGTGTAGTAATACCTGTAATTATCAACTATAGGTGCGATTTTCCGTTGAAGAGAAAATTGATAGTACAGAACTAGAGCGGGGAAGAGAACTAAGTAGCAACTAAGATTTTTATCCACTAAGAAGGGACAGTAGAAACAGAAGAGGAGGAAAGTCAGTATTTAGGGAAAAAAAAGCAAGCTGTAGAAAGTTAAAACACAAAGAAGGAAAGTCTCTGCACTTGGATACCCTAGCAAAGGAGAAATTTCACAAGCATTTCACATTGAAGCTCTATATACTCTCTCAACTGAGAAATCAAATCTTTCTGACTGACAAGATGCCACAGACAGGGCTTGCCAGCTACAGGTTTCCTGCAAAGAATCAGTCTATTACCACACATTTTATATTAGAAGCTGAATTGTTACACTTGCACTGAATTGTTAACTCTATTTAAGGCTCAACAAAATACATTAAAAATTTGGTTTCTTAAAGCCTCTTACAGAGCTTAACTTTTCCAATGGCTGACTTCACAACTTGGTGGGTGCTTTTCATCTGCAATTCTGTTTACATAATTATTCAGTGTTGTTAATGATAAAAGGCTAAACTAGCTGGTGCAGGTAATAAGAAGTAATTACCTGTAAGAGGTAAACAATCAGCACTATTTCCTCTTTTAATAAAATAAATACAATGCAAAATGCCTATCTGCTAATGCCTTGGCTCCCCCAGCACCTCCCACTAAACCTCAGCATTCTGTAGATCAGACCACACGGAGCAGAGAAGCAGGTAGTGCTAACACGCAAAGAAAAACAAAACCTTCAGAAACTCCAGGGCTGCCTGGAAACAAGCTTCTTTTCTTGCTTTTGAAACGGCACAACATCAATAGACTAACAACAAAACACCAGGAACACCGGCCTAAAAATTCTCCGTAAGTATTACACAACTGCCCTCGAAAAAGAAATCCAGAAGCCAAGAAAGCAGTGCTGTGTCTGGATGCCCTGCTCCACACAGAATCAGATGGAGCTTACAACACAGTCCTTTAAGGATATGGACAAACGGAACATTATCACAGCACACAAGCGCATATCAGTGCTCTCCAGCCACTGAAGTCAGGCCCCAAATTTCTACATGTATTCTCACGTAACATCTAACTCCAGCTTATAACCAATTTCATTCCAGCTGGATACAGCATCAGATTTCAGTGTCCAAATGGATACAAAGCCTATTCTTTTTAGAGACTTTCTGGACAGACATTAAACAGTTGATTCGAAGATTTCTGGTAGCAGAGGGGCTGCAGCCCTTCAGAACAGGGAAAAACCACCCAGGCAGGGTCTAAGGGGAGACTCGGGAGAGGTTGGGGCTAGTGGGGAAGACCATGGCAGAGCAATCAGGTGAGAAATGAGGAGCAGCAACAGCAAAGTTACCACCCACACATTGACCTCCACCTCCTGCTGCTCCTCACCCCACTGAATGTGCCCTGCTACTACGAGGTTGTGTGAGCAGCATGTCCACAGTTGGGGGCAGGAGAGTTGCTGCAGGGGATGGGCTAACAGAAGAGCTGGAAGGATCCCAGAGAACTTCTCCTGGTGAGAAGGCTGTTGGGCAGAGCTGGGACCGGCCCCGCTTCAAGCCCTGAGGCCTGAACCCACTCCACCCACAGGACCCAAAGGAAGCTGCATAGGGGCTGTGCTGAGCATGAAAGTCCAGGGTGGGGGGTGAGCCCCCAGCAGCTGCCCCAGGGCAGCCCTGGACACTGACACTTGCCTGGGGTCACTGGACACTCTGGTACATCAGAAAGCAAGTCTTTGGGCCCACCCTCAGTTGCTGTAAGCACACTGTGATTAAGTAATAGAGGAGTAAGCAAACAGTACTTGGCTGTCTGCTTTGCAGGGCAGGGATGGGGTTTCTTATGAGGTTAAACCCCACAACCTGGTCTGAAGGGACAAGGGGTGGAGAGTGTAATGAGTGCAGGTTTGAACAGCTACAGCCTCCTCAGTTTGGGAGTGGCTTGGAGTGGTGTTTCACGGAGTTTTACGACTGCCCAGTCTACCTCCGTGGGCTAGGAGGAAGGGGAGTTTATAACACACAGATATTTAAACATGAACATGAAGGTTTGTTTGTTTGTTTGGGGTGTTTTTTCAGTAACAGAATCGGTAAGTAAAAGTTTGCTAACTGAAAAATAAATTAATTTTAATTTCCCCACTGAAAACTTTTTCTCATCCACAAAAACTAGGTGAAATGTTTGGATGAAAATAAAAAAATCATTTGCAGCTATTTCAGTTTCATTAAAAAAAAAAAGAGCACAGGTCAGTATATTTAAATCTGACATCTGAAGTTACATTCCTAACCCATATTTAGCACTATGAATGAAACCCTGTTACAGGAGAGCATTCCTATTTTGGGAAGTCTTTATGCACACTTTTCAGTTCATGTGAAAAGGAAAGCATTTAAATGATTTCCTGTATCAGGGGCCCACGTAGGCTGATTTTCAAAGGCACCGGATCTATCCCTTTGAAGTAGATTCTCATGAAATCAGTGTTATCCATAAAACAAAATGATGCTGCCCTCACTTTACAAGATGTTAGAAAGACTGCTGCTGTTGGTAAACAAATCTTTTTATTAAAACAAACACATTTCAGGGCTTAGCAAAGAAAAAAGCTAGCCATAAAACACTGATGAATCAGCAGTTGACATCAAGCACCAAACTCTGCTTGTCTACCATTTAATTAAGCAAGTGAGCTTATCATGTATACACGTGTCTGATTATTAGATTTTCTATACTATGATGACTGTGTTTTAAACTGCCACTCAAAGGAGTTGTGCCAAGTTTTTGTTTATTATGCATTCAACACCTAACTCCTCAAAAGCTTTGACATTCCCAGCTCTGAGATTCCCTTGCAGGTTACAACTTGTCAAACCTTTCTGTCTCTCATTAAAACCTTTCTGTCTGCCTTCAGCAGCTGCAAAATATTAATGCAATTACAGATTAGGAATCAGGATCTTCACTCACAAGCACATTACTCTGGTACTTACTGTGAGAAGGAAGTCTTACTCAAAAGCAAGGTCTCTTCCAACCTTAACAATTCTATGATTCTATTACTACTGTACATGAGAACCCTAAAGAAAAACAGTAAATACATGTGGGACCTTAGAGAAGTCGTAAATCCATTTTATGGAAATCCAACCAAGTGCAGTTGAATATATTCTGAAATAATAAATGTTTCCCTAGAGTGAAAACAGAGGGTAATATTAAGCTATCTCTTCTTTCATTCCCCGCTAACAATTCTCCTCCCACAACCTAATGACAGGAGCCAAGAATTGAGAGAATGGAATTCATGAAAAAGAGGCATATAAAACACTTTAAAATCAACATATTATCAGCACCTAAGAATTTATAGTTATTCAGAAGTCCTCACACTAATCTTTATGCAAATAAGACATTTCCTGGACTTGTAAACTAAAAAAAGATCTTAAAAAATGGAAACAATTGGGATTATGTTCTTAAGAAAAATGGAGAGCAGTACTTAGTCCTGGCAGACTCTCTTCCTCCCCTTCCTAAAACCAGAATGCATTTCTCATATCAGGTATGAAGCAAAATTACAGCTGAGTGGAAAATTAGAACCTGACCTTGCAAAACCAAAAAGCTTCCTTGTATAACGTGGCTCAAAGATATGCAATAAACCCCAGCCCTTAAGCAGTGTCTTCACTAGTGAGGCCAGCAGAACTGCATTGATGTTGCTCAATTAGCCATGAGAAAAAAATGCTAGGAAAAAATAAAAATAATCTAGAACAAACAAATCAGATCTGGAGATACTAGTCAAAACATTTTCTTCCTTCCTGTATTCTCTCCGCCTCACTGCTTCCCTCCCCACCAAGTGTACGTACTAAAACCAGATTTCCTATCTTTTCTCTTTCTGACTAGAAATCTAAGTGGGGGGGAAGAGAAAGAAAAAAGAAAAAAAAAAGAGATTTGCTATCTCTGCACATTCATTATAAAGTTTCCAGGCAAAATAAACCCTGTGGGCATGGAAAAATATAACAGTGCTTCTTCATCAGGCTTGAGGTTGCTGGAGGATAATCAGTAAAACATGCCTTTTGAGAAATCAGAGGAAAAGCATTAAAATATTTCAGAAGGAAAAAAAAATCCCACCAAGTGATGCAAAAGGACATTTTCTGATGGGGGAAGGAAGACCAGGGAAACAGGACACATGTCTCTCCATGAGTAGACGGAGCTACTTATTTTGCAGAAAAACCTACTAAGCAGCTTTTCTCTCTAATCAATTAGGTACATGTATTACCATTTGATGGAGTGAGCAGCTGTGCCTTGGAAGAACCTCCACGATGTTTCATTTCATTGTGGAAGATCATACACATAACACACAGCCACATCAGAAACACACACAAAATACAGGAATAAGGATGTGGAGTGGCCCTGCAATGATACAATACATAGCTCCAAGATCAAGGCTGTGCTGCTGAAAAACCCTTGAGCTCACATCCTCCCTCAATTCACCTTGTTTGAAATCTGTGACCATTTCTATGGACAATCTTCCCTCTTCATGAGCCACAAAGATGATCAACAAGTTCCAAGTAAACTCAGCTGGTGAAATGTTGCCTATGTTGCATTTCAGTCATTGCCTTTAGCTGTGACTTCTCCAAGGAATTACTTATGGTAAGGTCTGTAATGTCATCCATCCACTTAGGTTGCTAACACCTAACAGTATCTAACATCTGTCTTTGAGAAACTAGAGCAAAGTACTACCATATACCCCAGGCAGTGTCTCAGGCATTTCCTACACCCAAAGGTCGGAAGGCTTCTAGAATGCGCTACGAATTACTGATGGCAATTTGGTGCTTTGCCCAAGAAATCTTCCATGAAAACTGGCAGGTTAAAGACATTCATGAGCTGACTCTAGAAGCAAAAAACCAAAATCCCCGGAAAAAAAGCTAACTCTTTTTGCTCATTTCTTTTTAGCAATTACTCAAAGGCCCAAATGTGCTTTGATTAGCTCCTGAAATGGGATGAGACTTTCCAATTACTCTAGGAATTAGGGAAGTTCAGTAAGTGCTGTGAACTGTCTACTAAAAGAATTGCCTTCATTAGCAGACCAAGGATTTCTCTTGACTTGAGGATGGCACCTGTGTAACACACAAGGGCTGAACAATGGTCTAAATATTTTGTACCAGCTATCTGCAACTAAACAACAAAGGTATTGAAATAGATGGATAAAGAAAATCTTACTTGAGACACAAAGCATTGAGATACAGCTCAGAAGAGCTTATGTCAGCACTCATTGGGCAAAACTCTTTTCAGGATAATAAGAATGAACAGGTTTGAAATGCTAAAAATAACTCCAGGTTTTTTCCTACCAGGAGGAATTGGAGCCAGAATCAACTGCTTCCTCATGATGGGAAACAGACTGTTCTCAGGTAAACACAGTAACTCCTCCCTTCTTAAACACTGGATTGACACCTCCTCCTCCCACCCCCCAAAAAAGATAAAAAGCACCAGTCATCCATCCAAGATTATATCCTCAAGTTAAATGCAAGCAGTATATCGTGATATAGGCAAAACCAAAACTTTTTTATCCATTCATCACTGCATTAATAGAACCTACATCTACAGTTAAGTATAACAAAGCATATGACAGTGAAAGTGTACCTTCCAGGTCGGAAGACCTCATTATGAGAGTCAGAGGTGAGGAAATGAGTATTCTCTCACCCACAAGATCATGATATTTCTGGAAAGCACTAAAAGCCAGTTCCCTGGGAGAGAAAGGCATCTCAAAGACTGTAAATCCACTTAGTAAAAGTAAAATGGATGTTCACTTTGTTTCTTATCCAGGTCAAAGGCGACCCAAAGAGCCTTAAAGTGGTAAAGCTCAAGAGTTTCTCATCAGTTTTCCTTTTTTACAAAATAAAAATCCTAGAGGCAGAGCTATTACTGTAAAGCTCAAATGTATCAGCTAGGAAAAGAGTGTGGAATATCCTATGCTGGGAAAAGACATAACTTGTTTTTTCATTAAAATATTTCAGGAGAATAATTCTTTTGCAAACCAAATATTTAGGGTGATCCTAAGTTAGCTGGCAACTCATTATGCTTTGGTTGGACTTGAGTACAGTACTGACAATTCTGACAATATGTAAAATAAAATGAAAACTCTCTCTTTTCCAGGCCTACAGAGTTCAACAAAATGAGCAGTGACTTGATGCAATCATGTTCTACTGAACCTTCCCTAACAGAACGTAACTGGGCACAACTCTTTTCCAACTTCAAATGAAGATTCCTTGACTTCTGAACAATAAATTTTTCAAGAAATAAGAGATTTTTAATATTTATTTCTCCTCAAGCACTAGTGACACTCTTAATGCCTTCTTTAGTGCTTTCTAGATACTCTGTAACAGCAGAGAGTATAAGAGAGCAGGAAACACAAACCCAGTCCTGACTAAGTGCTAGAGATGTAGATACCATAAAGCTCTCACCAAGCTGCTCTGTTGTCAGAGGACACTCTACTCCGAGTGTGACTGTCCCGACTATCACATCCTAACAGGCCTCAGGACATACTCTGTTCTCTCCAGCTGTAGAAAGGGAAAAGCAGCGCTCCTTTCTCTGCTTTCTAACACCTTGACCAAAGAGAATGTGTTAACAGTGTAGCGAGGAAGGTTAAAAAAAAAGGAAAAAAAAAAAATGAAAAAAGAAAACAAGAAGTTGTACCACCATCAGGGAACAATTTTACCATCTACTTCTCTTACCCACCACTGATTTCCAAGGCTACAATAATCTGTACTGACAGGATTCCTGTCAGGTCAAGACAGTATTAATCATATTAATATTCCCCTGGTTCTTCTTGAAAAAGATACCAGCAACAATAAAAACACCACTGCTAGCTTCATTCACAGCAGCAGAACAACTTCAGTAGGTAAATTAACATATTCTGAATTATAATTCAGAAACAAACTTTTGTAATACACGGCCCCCAAAAACTGGATGGCTCACCTCCTGCATCAAATGATCACATTTACTCTTTATCTCATTGTAGCAGACTTCAATATCTAACACTGACTAATTCATAACAATTCCTGGATAAATTTAAAATTATTTCAATATTGTCCAAAACCATAAATTTACAGCACTGCTATCACAAAGTGCTTTACAGCACCATCTGAGTACTGAATACTTAGCAGTAATAATGCCACACAAACTGACAGAACGCAGTACAAAATCTAGCTCTCCACAGCCTAGTAAAGTAACTGTACCTTAAATGCTGTATTAGAAGTTATTATTTTCTGTTTGGCCCAGCCAAGCCTAACTGACACAAACAGCCCTGCTGATGTCAGCAGGACTACCTACTGAGTGAGGTTACTCTCACAAGAAGGAATCTGCAGGTCTAGACCCTTCCATCTTGATTTATAACCATGAAGCATGTAAGCTGAGCAAGAATTTAACACTTACGCTTCCACAGTTGTTCTTACAGTCTGTTCCTCAGCATCTTCATCTGAGCTGCTACAGGTTGCATCAGAGTCCAGATCCTTCTCCACGTGAGACAGCAGCCCTCCAGCAGAAAGCGCAAACTCCCGGACTTCACGTGGTGCAACACTAACTCCATTCTGTACGTCCGTACTCACACTGCTCCCCAAAGTCGGTGCATTGGTTTCCGGCCAACCTTCAGTTGAAGCAACCTTCAGGGAGCTACTGCTCGAAAATCTGGTTGTTTCATGGGAAACCTTCATTCTTTGTAGCTGATGTTTCACAAAGCATTTCAGCTGCTGATCACAGTGTTTGGTAACATGCTTTGCCAGGAGCATTTGTAAACGTTTCTGAGTTCTTTTGGCTCGACTCATTTCCATTTGTTGCTTAGTGTTACACCGAAGCAAGCGGGCATACGCCTCGCGGTTGTAGCTCAAAATCCCTTCTGGAGGCCTGTGAAGAATTTGGCGTAATAAATCCCCCTTTATTGTTTTGTCGCAGACTTCCAAAGCCCTACCCAAAAAACCATTCTTCTCGTACCATTTACCATTCAAAAGCTGCATGTCTTCTGCATTAGTGGATTGAGTTACATTTGAATCCAAAAGTCTCTGTGTTTCGGCTAAATTCGGAGATGAGGTCTCTGAAAACATTTCCCCTTTGACTTGTTCCTCAGGTTCTGAATGACTAATCTGACCAAATGATGTGTCAGCACCATTATGTAATGAATTTCTCATCTTGGAGCAGTCGGGCTGTCCCACCTTCATTTGCTTACCGGTTTTGTTGCTAAATGCAGAATTTGTACTCATTAACAAGACAGACTGATAGCGCTTGGAGGATGGTGGAGAACCAAAACGTTGCACACTGAAGATATCATTCCTGAGGTTGGGCTCAGCAGTGGGGAGCCCCAGGACTGAGCAAGTAATCTGTGCGATGGAGTCCTCTTTTATCTTCTCTTCCACTGCTCTGGAATTTTCCATGCACAAAGCTGTATCAGACTCCATAGCTCTAGAGGACAAAGAAGGTGACAAGTGGATACCATGACCTTTTGTTGCTGCCTCTCTGAGGGCTGGTGTCATTATAGCTACGGTAGGTAGTTTACAGCAAACCTGAAAATAACATGGGCCATGTAAATTTTCTCATTTTCATGACACAGTACAAATACAACTCTGTCAGGTATTTCATTAGTTTCAACATTTCAACACTACTCAAAGATTTAATTTAAAAACCCCATTATTTAAAGAACATGCATAGTCTGTGCTCCCTCCCAACTCAAGAAAGAATACCCTTTCATTTTTTCCTTATTTCATTCAGAGGTTGTTTAATGTGCAATGAAAGCCTCTACCTCTCAGGGGAGTAAGTGTTCATACCTCATTGCATTTCTGATACTATCGGTCTGAGAAATAAGACCCACAAAGTTCAAGACTGTCATCTAACCTTGCCCAAACTGAAAAACATGACCACAAACCATGTAACTGGAAGGATGCAGCTTAAAATATGTGTGGGAGTTGATGTGTATATGTATGCACACACAGAGGGATGCAGTTCTGTGCATTCCCATCATAGAGCTCTGACCAGATTGTAGTTTAATCTGCTCTGGAAAGAAGTCACTTTTTGAGTAGCATTTGTTTTCCATTCAAGGTCTGGGGTTTTTTTTGTGGGTTATTGGTTGGATTTTAGGTTTGGGTTTGTTTTTTTTTTAATATTAAATGAGTCAATATCAACAGCATCACAGAAAAAGGATCTATGCAGCTACCTATTACAAGTTCAGCAAAGCAGAACATGTACCACATGATGAAACACTCTGAAATAACTCAGAGGCACTATTGGGAGAATTACATTTAATGTAATTCTATATAAAGCAAAACACATGATTAATTTATTATACTTTCTCACAGATGCACTTCAGAAACCAATCATCAGAGCTAATGCTTTGAAAACCAGAAAGCTTAAGTTCTAAACATTTCCTAAAATGTCTTTCCTGTGCCTTTGTATCCAGTTGTTCTTGATTCACCAAGCACTGTCTGCATAATACAAACTCAATATCCTTTGATAACAATTTGAGCAAAGACGAACAGCTTTCCTTTACAAACCCTTTCGCCTGTGGCTTGCCATAGCTCTGATGAAGGGTTCCCAAACTTTGGGATCAAAGACCCATGTCAACCTTCACTGCTTCTTCTCAGCAACTACGCTGCCATGTCACGCTGTAACCATTCCCCAGCCCACAGAGCGCAGGAATCATGGCCTTAAATCACTTTCAGCTTCGCTTAGGAAATGGTTAAACAAACTCAAAGAAGGATTTAAATGAGCATGGCCTGCAGAAGCCTGAAAGATAAAGCTACTGTCAGTTCTTCATTAAGAAGCTAGAGACCAAACCACCAACAATAAGAGAGTAGTAACAAAAGTGAGTGTAGCACAGTAAATTTTTGTTCAACTGGTACACTAGTTGAGCAGCATTTCCACTGCCCTCCTTTAAATGTCTTCAGTTTCTTTGATCTCCGCAGCAACTGCCTAGCTCAGCAACTTTCAGTGCACAGATCCCATACAGGGTCAATGATTCTAAGGCTGCCACACACAGATCTTAAAAACAGCAAACTCCTTGTCTGAAGCCTTCACTTGTTTGTAACAACAGGTTTTATGCCAAAGTGCAAACTTTTAAGGTAGATGTGAAAAAATAAATAGTTAAGAAGTACCAGTCAATACTTAATCCTTAATGCTCAAAACATGAAGAAAAACAGAGCCACTCCAGAGCTGCCTTAACACTCTGCATGTGCCTTATTCACCTTGTATTGTTTCATGTATGCTTAAAGCACGAGGCTTTAATCTCTGAACATCCACTGAGCATGGATTCCGACACCTTGCACCCCCTCAGCATATGGCAAACTCAGCATGGCTAAAACACAACGGGGGAGAACTGAAACCCACACTTTCTCTTCTATGAACTCACGTTACTTAGATCTGTCCCTGGGAACTCTTAAGAAGCTCTCTCAGAAGAGCACTGTCAGCCTGATATCTATGTACACAGACCAATGAGTTTGCATCTGTGCCAACTTTAACATCTACCTTCATAGCCCAAGAGGTGGAGCAGTCACAGGTTGCTACTCCGGAAAGCCAGAAAGTGTCCACATGCAGTAAGCTGCTGCTCAAGCAGACAACCAGTTTGGAGATGTGCATCTCATGCCTACATGAAGATGGAAGCTGTTAAAAAATGTGGCAGCACAAAATTTTCAGAGTACTGTATTTTAGCTTGATCATATTTCCTCAACCACTACATACCCTTCTGATACAGTTTCAAATTTCCTAAACTGCAATGAATACCATTAACAAATCCTTTTAAGGGTTTTGAGTTTTTTGGGGCTTGGGGGATTTTTTAATCCTCTTTTCTGTAACAGAGAAGAAATCTAAGTCCCTTCAAACTGAATCACAAACATTAAACTAAAGAGAACTGAAAACTGACTAACTAGTTTGGAGTTCCTGACAGAAGACACTTAAATTATAGCTAAAAAAATTATAGAAAATCTTTTTTAATAGAGAAATTGCTCAATTAACCCCTTATCCAGCAATTTGCAAACTTCACACAATGTTTCTGCCCTGAAGACAGTCATGTGAGACACTTTAGGTGTGTTCCTCTCATTTCAGATGCATCAAAAAGACTTTATTAAAGCTGGTACCATCCCATGCTCCAGTCCTTGGCATTTCTCCAAGAAGTTCACACACCACAGAGTCATTGGTATAGGAGCAAAATAAATTGTCAGCTGCAAAAATAGTTAAAACCAAATTTTGGTACAAGTACTTGGTTCAGGGAAAACTGCACAATTTTTATTTTGACACATTTTATTTCATCTTGGCAGCAAGCAGTAAAAATAATTTCACTCCACCCTTATTGGAAGTGAGTTTCCAGAGCCAAATTTATTATCTTTGGTCTGTGGGGAGAGGCAGCACAGAGAAAGAGAAGACAAGTACTGCTACGCAGTCTTCTGTATTTTCATTCTGGGAAAGGCTTTTCTGTCATAGGTAAGGCATTTCAAGGATTTCTTCCCTTGTGTAGTACTTGAGGTTTCAAAACAAGAACAGCTGAAATGCTACTAAACTGGCAAACAGTTTGCTTTTTCATCTGCTGAATACACACTCACCTGAAAGACCAAAAGAATTGTAAAAAGAAAAGCTGACGTAGGGGAAAAACAAGTACCAGACACGCAAAGCACAGCAACTGATGTTTAAATCAACTTTATGTTTATCCTCCCCTAATGCCTTAATTACCCAGGCAGATATAGCCAGGAATTGCAGTTTACCGCAGCCTCAGCACCCCCTGAACCCACACCCTGCTCCTTTCTCTCACTGCAGCTATGGGTCCCTAATCCCCCAAGACCCCTACCCTCCACTGCTCCTCTCCCCCTGACTACCTCTGCTTATTTCTCAGGCCTTACTCAACATTTCCATGCTATACTCTCCTCCAAAATTCCTCCTCAATGGAATTTTGTCTAAATCCTGAAACTAGCATCCCCATGTCCGTAATTAGCAGCACGCTATTTAAAAAAAAACAAAACCCAAGCACAAGCCAGCCTCTACACAGGGTGGCATTCCCTTCCCAGCTTTCATTTATAGTCCTTTCACTTTTTGACTCTTCTCCTCCCTTGTCTAACACAATCTATCACTTTTGTTACACAACCGTGCAGATAATGTTTTGGGGGGTTTTGCTTGGGGTGAGGATTGCTTTGGTTGTTTTGCTTGTGATCTCTCCATTGAGTCACCTTTCTCATCCCAAACACCTGAAACATCTTCGTTAATAATGAGATCCCTGGGCACCAGGAGGAGATTTTTACATTTACTTTGTGTTTGGCTTTCAAACTCAGGGCCCTATTTTGCCTACAAATAACATTACAAACCAGCACGGCTAAGTGGTTTCCAATTTATTCATAGATTAACAGTGTTTCAGATAAGCAAACTTTCAATGTTTCCTTGTCTAGAAGGCACTGAAAAAGCAAAGTCACTGTCAGGAGACACCATCTGATGAAACACCCAAACTTAAGCTCAGCAATAACGTTCAACAATACTGGGTTTCAAACTGACAAGAGCTGCTTCAAGGCCTCTTAGAGAAAACCACAGAAGGGATGGCAGCTACATGAGCGAGCTTGATCTGCCTACAATACAGCTGACAGAACCTAGTTCCTACAGCTTTGTGATGTTTGTCCTGTAATCCCTAGCTCCTCTTGGACAGCCTTCCTGATAATCGCTGGACAAAAATAAAGTGGTGCTCTGGCCGACGGGCACTAGCACGGCACAGCTGGGACCGGGAGCGTGTAGGAGCTGGCTTTGGCTGGCTTCTCCAATCCCTGAGTGGTGGGAGGCAGCCACTCACGTATACTTTACCTATCTCTCCCAGTTTTCACAAAACTTACAGGATCTTAGTTGTTTCTAAGTTTAGAGGGAACAGCTCAATAGCCTAATCTGCATTTCCTCACAGAAATGCCCGGTCGGGCAGAACGCGGCGCTCGACCAAATCCCCCCACACGAGCTACTCGGAAGCCTGGTGCAAGGCCCTGCCCGCCGGCTCCCGCCCCACGCGTCCGGACCGCCCCCGTCCCACTCCCGTCACCCAGACCCCGCCCCGTGCCCAGAC
>VXBZ01009173.1:1449906-1466406 GCA_013399135.1 Heliornis fulica
CGCGCCTGCCTCCGCGGGGCGCGGCGGGAGCGGAGCGCGGGCGCGCGAAGGGCCGTCCTCTCTCTCTCGGCCGGGGCGGTGAGGGAACAGCTGACCCCGGGGCGGGAGGAATTACCGAAAAAATAAATTAGAAGTCGTTTTTTAGCGTCATTTGGCCACATTCACCAAGATCACGTTCCCTTCCTCAAACCCCTGAGGTAAACACGGGTAGTGAGGAAGCAGCCCAGTTCTCCCCGAGGCTTTGAAGTAACACAGGTGGCCACGAGATCATGTAGAAATGTTTTATTATATGTATTTGAACGAAGTAATTGAAGTAAGGCATAGTGGGTTACATGTAAACACAGAGGTCAGCTGTACATTCCCTCCTCTGAAGCAGGTGGCCGCTGTAACCAAGCAGGTGTATAGAACTTGAAACTTTTGCTGCCACTGCTACTTTGACACAGTGATACTCCTCACGGAGAAATACAAATTCAAACTTTAAACATTAGTATAAGAACGTGGCTCCTCTGGAGAAGAAAGTAGATTCTAAAGAGCAAAGATTGGGCTTAATATAACAACAGGATCAAACCTGAAAGACTGATCTTACCTATCAAGTTCCAGACACAAAATTGCCTTTCACTGACAGAACTTCTGGAACCCAGAGAATTACTCTGCATTGTCCAAAGATATTTAAATTCAGAGTTCATAAAGTATTAGATACCCTGCATAAGATCATACCGTTACTAACACTTTAAGTGGTGTCACTTCCTTGAAAGAATACAATACACCATATATTTTACTTACATTCTGATGTCTGATTTTATGCCATATATTAATATAAAAGGATTCTGGAAGGCTCTCCACAGTAGTAAGCCTCTGCCCTACTTGTCACTGACAATGTCTCTAGCAATAAGTTCTTTCATTATTTCATTGGTACCACCATAAATTGGTTGAACACGGGCATCCACAAAAGCTCTGAGAAGAAAAAACAACAAAACAAGGAACAATTAAAACCTCCTCCTCCGAATAGACATACAAGCAAAAGATATCCAAGTTATCTTTAAAAGATCCCTCTTTTCAAAGCGTGCTATTCCCATTTTTAACAAGTTTCAAGTACCTAAACTCTCTCACCTTTCAAAGTACAGTGCCAAACTATGAATTTGGTCATTATCTCTTCCCTGCTTTTTAGTTTTTTTTCTTTGTATTACGAATCCTTCACTATCCCCCCCCAAAAAAATTTTAAATAAAGCTGTATAAAACCAGACTCCTACCAATTCACCCTCAAAAATTATTCTTGTTCCCTCCTATCCTCACATCACCTGAGTGTTATTAACTCAGCTCTGGGCATCAAAGCCCCCATTCACCCAGCACACATCCCGCAGAACAGCATGCCTGCATGAACTCCAAGACCCAGGTGCCTCACTGTGGTGAAAAAAACAACTCCTGCAGAGCCAAACTGATAGTTATCGTGCTAATTCGCTCTAATGCCCTGGCCTGTCTGATCCTGTCAAGAAGACTGCTAACGGTGCTGTCAGTTCTTCCTTTGCGGTGGGATTCAAACACCTTGGGAGGAAAACAGACTGCCAACTGGTTTCACATCAGCCGGCTACAGCCTTCTAATGACACCAGCCCCAGCTCCATTTGGGCTAGCAGCCGAGAAGCTGCACGCAGCCAAACCATTTCCATCCCCATGCTGGAACTGGCCCCAGTATATGCACAGCTGGTGACAGCACACAGAACGATGACAGTGTGATTTTTTTCCATCTTAATTTTGCCTTGTTATACGGAGAGAAGCCCAGGGGCAATGCAGCATTCTCTGGAACAGTGCATATTGCTGAACCACAGGGACAATAAAACCCTCTATGGACAACTGCTGCAGACAGAGATAAGCAGGGTTCAAGGACACCCTGAAAAGGGCTTGCTGGCCTTTCTATTTAATAAAATAGTGTGTAAAACACTCCTGACTTTTACTCATTAGAACTCATGTCAAAAAGTTAAAGCAACACTACATATTCTTAATATATTTTAAACACATTTTAAAAGTTAAATTTTCTGCAAACAACTGCATAGCAGTCCTGTTTTTGCTGTTTCTGCTATCATATTACTCCCTTTTAAAAATAAAAACAGCACCAAAAACTCAAAGTGTGACAAATGGCACAAACAACAAAGAAACACCTTCACAGGTAATACATATATAAACTACACAAGTGGCTCTAAGTCCATAAAGTAAACAGGAAATTGGGCATAGCAAATTCTTCTTTCTACATCTATAAATCTTAGCTTTTTCATTTCAAAAGGTTTAAGAGCTCAACATAGCAAATCATCCTCTTTGTTAAGCAACTCACTGTTTCGTGGTATTACACAAGATTTAGGCTGAAAAACATGTTTTCTGGCCCTCATACCGACTCATTTAACATCAGATAAAACGTACAAACTAACTCCCCTGATTTGTATCTTTATATCACATCTTGGATTTTTCAATTAACATTTTCTTCTAAGAAAGCAACTTCTGTTTAAAAAAAAATGCTCAAGAGCTTATTAATTGTTTTGAGAATCCAAAAAAAGCTGTCCTTCAGACATCTGTACAGCAGATTGCTTTCAATAAACACGATGATGAGAAAAGGAACGGTAAATCAGTACTAACACAAAACAACTGACAAGCAGACATAAAGGCAGTGCCTCATTTCACTTTGTAGGTGATCTTTCATCATCATTCAAGTCTGTAATGTTACACTTACTTTGCAATTGGATACTCCCACATGTACCCCCATCCTCCATGCAGTTGCACACACTGAGTAGCTATGCTGTTTTGGAGATCAGAAGACCTTAAACGGCAGAAGAAATTTGTTTTCAGAAAGGTGTTATGCCATGAAACACTACTCAAGATACTGATGTTAGCAAGACAGAAATATCCCCAAACATTTTTACTCTGCAAAATTGATTTTAAATACTGTCCATTAAAATACTTTATATTCTGAAGGATGTTTTTCTTCCTTCATGATTGATAAAAATTAAATACTGTTAAATTTAATTTGTTGACATTCTACTTTCCCAAGCTTTTGGAGCAGGAAAGCCTTCAAAACAGACAAGCTTGTTGATGTTCCTCACATGCCAAGAGCTTTCTTTTACAAAGCAAGTTGGTATCATCTCTTTTCTTATCAAATCCCTCAGGTTTGCCAAGAATTAACACATTTTATCCTGCCCCACCACTCTCACTAGCAACACATGAGGATGCTCCATCCCCCAACTGGGGATATTTTCCTCAATAGATTCTAGTTTTCGATTCTTAAATAAAACCCACTATTAATTATAAAAAGAATTGTTTACTGCAAAATATGGATTTCACTGCAAAGTAATATTTTTACATACACTGGAACTTCAAGCTTAAAGTCGAAAGACATGAAAAAAAACCCCACAACCAAAAAAACAAACAGTAAGTGAAGAAAACTAGAATTCAATTGCTTCTCATAGAAGAAAGTAAGTCCTTTCCTCCAAACTATAATGGTTTTTTTATACCAACTTTAAGTCTGAAGCAATAAGGTGCTGCAACTGTCTTTCCTAAGTATATTTCCTAATTAGTTTAGCTATATATGACCTGTCATCACAAAATACTACTTACAGGCCTTTCTTCAGATATTAGAAAAAGAGATCCACAAAATCCTTCACAACTCTTAAGTCATGGACTATACAAAGTGAGGCAAAATTAACTGAAGGTGGACTCATAAAACATTTGGAAATAAAGCAATTCTATATTCAAGCATTTTCTAGATCATCTAAGAGAGTTTTATGGACAGGAGTCACAAAGACTCCATTAGGGAAAAGGGAAAGCCACAAAAAGTTGTGGTATTAAACATTTGGGAGAGTGGGGGAGTTTCAAATGCCTTACTTCGGCAATTTGTTGAGGAAGTAAATCTACATATCTGTGTTGGCACTGGCTGTTTCCTCCTCCTCAAAACTGAATGTCTACGATTTTGTACCTGGTACTTATAAGTAATCAGTGCCAGGAATAGCACTCAATCAAAATCTTGCCTTTCACTGTAAATGTTCCCTCTGTATTCCATTAGCATTCTCTGCTGGTTTCTTCTATACTTATTTTTAAAGGTCTAAAATCCTTAAACCTGTGTAACTGCTACAAAATCATTTGTATGCCTGATGCACTTTCTTCTCTCCCATCTTTGCAAAGAAAATAAAAGCTATACAAATTCATGTCCCACTATCTCAGAAGCTTCTACTCACCCAGTTTTCTCTGGTTAAACGTAAATTAACAGATAACACCACCCAGTACAGGGAGAGGGAGGAGTAGTTCTGGCCAATAAAGGAAAGCACTGTTTAGTCTCACAGCAATAGCTGTAAGCCAACTATTTCTTCCCCAAACCAGACAGCTTCAAAAACTTGCTGGGGCAAACAGCTATTGCTAATTAACATTAACTAAAAAGCATCATAAGAGCTTCAAATAAACCAGTACCCAAGAACAAACCCACAACCCAACACACAACATTAAAAAAAACCAAACAAACCAAAAAAGCCAGCCAACAACTTGCTACAGTAAAGTGCAAATGTTTGTCTAAAACCCACTGAAGTACCCACTTTCACTTGAGGCTAAAGCTGGGTCTTGATCTTGTTATTAACAAAAGTCTATTTTAAAAGCACACTACTAGCTTGAAACTGATCTGTTTAACCAACACTTTTTTCCATAACTCAGATTTCTTGAGAACACGATTCAAGTCAAAGCCAGAGGTCTCTAACAGAAGCTGACAATGTTCTTACTAATCAGACAGTAATTTTAATCTCTTCATTAGATCACAACAGATTAGTGTTTTTATCATTAGACTCCTGTCAAGATCATGCAAGTAACACTTCCAAATTACTTGATCCACATACCAATACTTTGCCATAGAAGCTGTGGAGGAATCCAGGCGCTTATCTGCATGCAGCTGCAAACAGTTGTCCAAAAACGCTCGGCCCACACAGATGTGCGTTTTCATTTCTGCCAACTTGTGCTGTACAGTCTTATTTTGGAAGTGGATAGAGGAAGCAGAGGAAAGAAAAAGCAGTAGTACAGCTTTAAGGTGATATTTCTGGTAGAAAAATGAAGCTTTTTCTACAAGGATTTCTGTTAGAAATCACCATTTCAAACAACTACAGCTCTTTATACCAGATGATAGCTTACTTTGATAAAGACATAATTGTGTGCAATCTCAGAGAGAATTGCTGCCCTGTTCTCCTCAAGATCAACTCAAAACATAACCTTAAAAGAAAAAGCCCAGGAGCCTGCAAACAAATTCCTAGAGAGCAACTTAGGAGGTACCAGGTCTGTATCACCCTCAGCTCCCTCTTGTGGGAGAATGTCTTTCACTCTGCACACCCACTGATATCCCCAAGAACATTTCATCATCCATTGAATCCTTTTATTTTTCCTATGCATGCAGTTCTTCAGGATTTAAGTCCTACAAAAAGAGACACAAGCACAACCAAAGGAAATTTTAAACTATCAGAAATTTCTTCAACTCTGATTTCTGTCATATTAGAATTTCTAGATAGAAGAGATAAAAAAATTAAAAAAAAAACAAAACAAAAACAACTCCACAATCCCAAAACAAACAAACAAAAAAAACCCCAAAAACAAAAAACAAAAAACATCACTATAGTTACATAAATCCAGGCCAGGATTCAACCGTTATCTTGTAATTCTGGTAGGAAGGGGATAAAAACAGCATCCAGTAGCAGAAGTTGACTGGGGTTTTTTCCCCTCTAATATCAGCTCTGAAACTGCACCATTAAAAAAAAAATCTTGTTTACCTTAACAATAAATATATTTAACCAGTCTTCTATTACAAAGAAAATACATATACTTCAAACACTGTACTGTAGCACAACTAAATGTATTAGGCAAGGCAGAATCCTCTTTGGAAAGGATTTCTGACTATATGCACATTCTAGACATCTGCAGCAAAAAAAAAAAAAATTAAACTGAAGAAGTATGCAAATATTGATTATTTGGAGAAAAAATTAATATGAAGCCTACTGGCAGGGGGATAGCCTAAAAGGAGATTATTTGGAGGTGTGTGCACAGCAAACTACTACAATTAGGAAGAATCCCTTACCTTAACCTTTCAAAAAGGTAAAAGTACATTTCTTCTAAGTGAAAGCTCTGCACACAAAATACCATCTGGAATTATGGATTTCTGCACATTAACTTTAAAAAAAACCCAAAACATGAAGAACATAACTTCCTAAACAACATCCAGCATTGCGGCCTGCAGAGCACCCAATTCGTGCAGAAGCTTGCTTGGGCTGCTTCAGCCCCAACAGCTGATGTGGTTTTCAGGATACATCGCATTACTGTGGGAGCAACATCTGGTTTATGACCGCAATGAAAGAGCGTAGGTACATACATCTCAAAACCCAATTAACTACCACTGTCAGGAGTGAGGTATGCTCACAGAGAATGAGCAAACAGCTTTACATGCAGTCACTTGAACAGGCTGCTAGCTGAGGAATCTCATTACAATCCAGCCCATAAAGCTGGATACAAACACCTGCAGGCATTCAAGCAGCAAGGTCACTGCCTGGGAGCCCCCACCAGCATCAGCCTCTAAGTTTATATTTCTGCAGTGCAATATGTGCAGAGGAAGGCAGTACCTGCACATGTGCCAAGCTCTTCTGCAGTCTGTGGGATCCCAGGCAGACACAGAAATACACACAGGTCTATCAGACCCTGTGATAAAGAGCTCTGACACTAAAATGAAAGTTTAAGAGCAACAAGATTTTTTTTTCTTAGCAGCAAAGAGGCAGCAGAGTTTCTGCCTGCATATTTCACTTCTCAAAGCAGCACTGCTGGGAGGTATTCCAATTGTAAAATACATACATTAAGGCTTCTGTGGTGTTGAATTTCTTGTTTTTCAAAACTGAACAATGGGCATAGAGGCAAACAGCCACAGTCCAACAGTGAAACCTGTGCCAACAGTCCTTTGAAAACAGCCCAGTGATTTTCCTTTGCTCACACAGACAGACCGATGTAAGGGAAATGCTTGCTGGAATCTGTGTACAATCATCTCCAAACTCACCTGCAAGTGTGCAATTGTCTTCCCAAAAGCTTTTCTTTGCTTCACATAATTCCTTGTTTCTTCAAACATGAATTCACAGCCAGCAAGAGCCATATCAGCAATTAAAAGCCTTTCCTTTTGAAACACAAATTACACAATCCAGTTGAATTAGTCTCTCCATATCAGAGGCACAATTGGGACATGGGAGTTCAGTGTTGCTCATTAAGGGAGCAGGGCAGAAGTTGCTAAGTATCAAACCAGACACACTGCATTACTGAAATTACAGAGCCGGACAAAGGTCTTGCTGCCTGAAGCTTACTTTCAAGTCTTTTCCAGGGTAACATTCTATCCTAACAGTACCTCCAAAATTACTACAACTCAACCACAGGACTCTGAGTGACTAAAAGTCACATGAAAGTCTGTTTCAGTTATTGGTTTTCGCTGATCAGTTTAAACAACTGTGTTTATGAATTTCAATAGGACACCTACTTCTGAAAAAAAACCCCAAAGCCTACAGAAACCCTGTCTGTTCTTTGCTTTCTCATAACATGTTGGAAAGCAGAAAGCAAGTACAGCTTAATTACTTCTAGCACCACTGAAATATCTGATGCATCACATCGAACCTGTTCACGAATGCATCTATTTCTTTAAAGCAGTAACTGATTCCCTTTGATCACCCTTCACATTTACTCACAGTATAACATTAAGTATTAATCCCTACCAGATAAGGCACATACAAAGCCATAGCTTTGACAAAGCAGTCACATTTCGAAAACCGACATTGTCCCTTTATCCTCCCAAATAATTCCAAAACTTCATAAACTAAGTTATAAACTTATTTCCACTAGCAAGGTATTTTGTCAACTGAACAATTTCTTTACTTTGCTGTATGGACAAAAAGTTCCTTATACCTTCAATATGCTTTACTAGAAGAGCTACAACAGCAGCACTTGCTTGTGTCTTTAAAGAGAATGCCGAAAGCATCAGAGACCTCCAAGTTTCATTTACCAAGCAAAGCAGTTCCATGCTAAAAGCATACAAGAAAACTTCAGTATGCTCTTTTATATACACTACCCTCAGGTTCTTTGATAGCTGGGTTGTTGAGTAAGATCTGGCTTTGAGCCATTGGGATATCAACATTTTAACCAATGCCTAAACAAACACAGTTTTACAAACTGTGTATTTCAGTTATACAACAGTATCAACACAGCATTGCCTACAGAATCCTGAGGTGGCTCCCCTTGGTGCACATCACCTTCAAACTAAGGCAGACTCTTGCAATAGCAAAAATTGTCTCTGTATTCTTCCCACTGGAAGCAAATGCTCATGTTCCTCTTACCTGAGGGAGCTCTGCCATCAGATAATAGAAGCCTTTGTTCTCTTTTCCAAGCAAGGCACTGGCTGGCAACCGCACATCTTCAAAAAACAGCTCTGCTGTGTCCTAGGAGGATTTTAAATGCAACAGTTTATAGCCCAGCATACCACTTCTTTTATACATTCCACTTCTTTTGCCCCATTTTTTTCCTTGCTGTTCTGCACTTTAAGTTGAAATGACAGAATCATTTAGGTTGGAAGGGTCCTCCAGATGCCCTTTAGTTTATCTCCTACAAAAAGGAACTTGAACAAAGCAAGCAGCTGAGGGCCTTCTCCAGTTATGCTTTCCAAAGATGAAGGCTCCACATCCTCCCCTGGCATCACTTTTATGGAGATTTTTCCTGAATGCAACTTGTGTCCCTTGCCACTTTCCCTTTCACTGTGCTCTAAGAAGAATCTGGCTCCATCACCTCTACAGCAAACTACTAGGTAGCTAAACACACTAATAAAATCCTGTCCTTCCAGACTTCTTCAGAGTAACGAAATCCAGCTTCCTCAGCCTCTTCTTGGACATGCTTCAGACTTCCACAGCCAAACTCAGCATACATACTTCACAACATATATCATCTGTGCTCTAAAGCCTTGAGAACTAGAACAGCACCACAGTTCTGTTTTATATGTATTTAGCTAATGCCAGGCATTAAGTGGATTTAGACTTTCTCTAAGTCTATTGCTAGGAGTTGTATGAACTCACTTGAGCTTTCAGGCCAATTTTATTCAGCTTGCGTCCCTTGATGAAGCCTTTTGTTCCGTTTTCCACCAGGAAAAGGCTGATTCCATGAGCAGGAGATCGGGCCTCGCGGTTTGTAACTGCAACCACGATCACCACATCGCTCATCCAGCCGTTAGTGATGAAAACCTGTAAAAAGATGCAACATGAAATACAGTAATGAGCTAAGTGGATAGAAGCTATCACAGCTTATCAAGCAGTAGAAAAAAATTTCTTTCACAGGTGAGCTGAAACACAAGGTTTAAGCATCCAGAAGAACTTTCAGCTTTACGCTTTCTGAATAAAGCATTTTGGAACAAATTTGGTTCAGGTAGGAATTATTGAGAAGTATTGTGTGGGTCAGAGTGTGAAGTCAAAGAACATACAGAAGTTTCTTTTGTCTGTCTCTTGATAAAAAAACCCCCATGGTACCAAATGTAAACAAACACAGAAACCCTCTTCTAGAAATTCATTTAGCAAGGTGAAACACTCAAAACTATCAATGGCTTCTTGTCACAACTGCTTACTATAGTCCCGAAGGATGACTCAGGAACCTGCCAAAATGATCCATCTTAACTCCAGCAAACGAATGAATTACATCTGTCCTGCTCAGCTTCAAACGGTGCAGCATAAGCAAGCAGCCTTTCAAATGCCTGTACTTGAATGCATATTTGCTTGTGCACATTCTCATCCCTTGAAATTCTGCTACAGCCAGAAGCATCTATTCGTATCATGTTATAACGAGTACAAAAAAAGTGTAACAAAGAAAATTAAGACATTGCATAGCTTTAAACTCCTTCCTCCCCCCACTAAGCCCATACTTTGAACACTATTTCTGCCCTCTTGTTCATTAATTATAATGATGAAAAAAGAGGTTAATAGTGCCAGCTTTGCAACAGCTTGACAACACACACCAAGCACCTGATGCAGTTGGGGTTTTTCCTAACATGACCAGCAGACTCCTGAATAGAGATTGTATTGTGGCAACACATGTTTTTGCTCAGGCCACAGAAGATTTCACAGTGGCAGCATACATATACATATACATATACATATACATATACATATACATATACATATACATATACATATACATATACATATACATATACATATACACATATGTTTAATGGCAGTACTAAAATCCTGCTTATACCCTACCGGGCTTCCCCTAAATTAGGAAGAAAAGATGATGATGATATTTAAGTGGAAAAGGGCCTTTTGATAGGACTATTTAAAGGCTACAAAAAGAAAATACTCAAGCCCTTCCATGAACTGGTCCATAAATTGCCAGCAACAGAAATATCCCAAATCCCATAAAAAAACCCAGTAACTGGGGTAAAAAAAACCAAAAAAAACTCCAAAAACAAACCCAACAACATCACACACAAAACCAACAAAAGCGAAGGGACTGGGAGGGTGTATTAACATTGGTGTATATCCTGCCCTGTCTAAATGCATTCAGTCCATGAGCAGTATATGTCTGTTCACTTACCTTACTTCCATTCAGAATCCAGTCACTTCCATCCTTTTTTGCATACGTTCGTACTCCCTGCAAGTCACTAGAACAAAATGCAAAATGTACCTCAAGAAACCATTCCAGAAGCTGCAGTTTGCATCCTGAATTCTACCCAGTTTAAAGTAAGGTAGATTTTATACTGTCCAGGCACAGGCCCAGTGAAAACACATGCAAGGCCAGTGAAACACTGAAAGTGTTTAGAGGGTTAGGGTTAACACAAGCACCTTGTCGAAAGGGATAATAAATCCCTCCAATTTTACAAGAGCACAAGACCCATTTTAATGTATTTGCTTGTGCAAGGTGATGTAATAAAGGCACTGACAAAGTTGGGTCAGCATGCCCATACACAAGAATGCCTTATATGAGAAAGGCCAGGCAAAACCACATCACTTAAGCAGGCTCAACTCTGATGAGGAGGTGCTGTGAAAAGCCACTGGCAACATCTACCATTTGTAGAAGCATGACAGCAACAGGCTTTGCTCTTCACCCGTCACTCTGTTTTGGAAACCGCACAGATCAGCTGTGTTTACTCCAAACATGTGCTGTCTGCCCTTCAACAGTGATGGGCAAGGAGAGACAGCTCTGCTTGAAAGGATCCAGAGGAAAGAAATGAAGCAAGCTAATAGTGAGCTGTGCTTTTTTGCCCCCAAGCTCTTTACTGAGGTATGTAATTTTCTATGTTTCATATTGGGAGTTTGTTCCCATGACAAGCAAGTTAGTGACTATGAACTCAAGACTACAAAAAAAACAAACACAAAGCATATTTGCCCACAGTGGCACAACAGTGAAAGGGATTCTGAACAAATCACTCTAAATGCAAAGCTGAAATAAAGTAATTAATGGCTGGTTTTGAGGTACCACCTAATCTAGGACACTGTCTAGTCACTAAGATGACCACATAACCAGGAGAGTTAGAGGAATTTTTTCACCAAATACATTATGTGCTGTCTACTGATGTAAACCCATTGTTTAATGTTTAGCTTACCTGCCAGCCCCGGGTTCTGTCATGGCAATAGCTCCAATACATTTGCCTGCAACCATTTCAGGGATAAAGCGCTTAATCTGTTCCTCAGAGCCATAGTTTGCAATGTAGGGCATGACTATATCTGAATGAAGGCTGAATCCTGGGCCAGTACAGTTAACATACATCCTTGGGGAGAGGGTGGGGGGAAAGAAGAAAAAAAAGAAAAAAAATGTCAAGTACTAGAAAGATTTAAACGCTGAACTTCACACGGTTACAACAGACCCAACAATGAGGAACGCCCCACCACAAAGAAGTCTCTGACAACCCAAGCTTGTGGCACTTGCACTGTTATTTACAGAATGTAGTCAAACAAGAGTCCAACCTACCAGACTAAAAATGCTCCCCCCAAACCACAAAGTCCTAAAAGTGTGGAGCGCAACGCCATCCATTACTTAATCACCTGGAACACTTTAACGGGGGGGAACATATAGATGACTAAATTACTGTTTCCACAAGAAAGATAGCACCATTTTCTGTAAACAAACATACTCCACAACAAGGACACCTTATGGAAAATCATACACTCTCTTGATGATATCACTGAAATTCTTCCCAAAGCATTTAGTACTTACTGCTCCTCCCAGACCACAGCTGAAGAGAGAATATCTGCTCCAATGCCTCCATGTTTCTCAGCGATGGCAACACCAAGCAAACCCTGCTGTCCAGCCTTTTCCCAGAGCTCCCTGCTCACCTGGCCATCCTTCTCCCATCTGCAAAACAGTGACACATTAAATCCCCTATATGCTGTTTGTTATAGCTGCTGCTTCATACTAGAACACCCACAGGTTTCACCACATAGGAAGAGATTTGAGTCTCACCAACACACAGCTTGTAGGGTATACAGACAGCTGCATTTCACAGCTAAGAAGCAGTAATTTAATATTAGGTTTTCTGTTCAAGTCCAGAGATGCCGCTGGTATTACAGGTGCACCAACTGTGTAACAAGTTTGAACTCCTGCTTTCACCATATAACCTGACATCTCTAAGCCTTGTTATGAAAGGTAGTGCAGCCTCTTGGTCCGAGTCCCAGACTAGTATTTAGGACATTCAGCCACAACCATATGGATAATTACAAGCAGGTTTTTATCCTTCTGACATTCCGTTTTCCCTACATACAAAATGAGTAAGAAACATTAGCATCCTTTGTGAAATAGTTCAACTCCAGCAATGAGAACAACTGTATAGATTCTAGGCACTAACACACTGGTCGCTTCCATCTGAAGATCAGCACCTGTGCACTTACAACAAGTCAGTACTATATTGGTGAATTACTGCTTTAAAGGTGGTTTCAAGTTTGTACACAGATAGTTGAGGCTTACCTGCTGACAGTCTGCAAACTTTAACACCACAGGAATTATTTAATACTGGAAAAAATAATGCCTCTTGAGTTTGCCAGTGCAATAGAAAGCTGAATGGCCATTAACAGTAAAGCCTTTTTTTGTTTTTGTTTTTGAAAAAACCCACAACTTCAAAGTTATACAATAGACAAATTATGTCAGAGACACTCCTCTGACACATCTACATGCAGCAGAACTATACCATCATACTTTATCCAGTTAATTGAGTATCTTACCCTACATATTTAAGATCACCCCCAGAGCTCTTGCTCCTACTCTAGAAACCTTAAAACAAGTCTCTCCTGACAATCTTTGCACTTTCAGGGTCATTCCTGTCTATACTTCACCCATCACCACAGCTTAACCTCATCATAATAACCCACAAGTAGATTCAGTGATGCTACATTTGTCTCTTCCCATCAGCCCAGCTAATTAACGCACTATGTCTGAAGCCTCCCTGTTTATAAGTTAAACAAGGAGTCCAAATTATACCAGTGTCTCTAGGAAATCATTATGTCAGCAAGCTAGCTAACAGGAGCTTCTGTAATCTCGAGCAGAGCCAGCACCTGTTCACAAACCTACACTATAAGATATTCCAATAAAAGATGAGAGGAAACACATTTTTGTGGACAGAATGTGATTGTATAGTGGAAAAGCTTACTACTTTGAGATCATGATTTGAGGATAAAAAAAATACTTGGCCACAACCCTGATGTAAGCTGTTTACATTGCCTCCCGCTGTTCATTTCTGACTCAGAGCCACAACACTCCACCTACACAATGGTGTCATCTCAAGTGTTTGCGAGTACACACTGTGAGCTGCATCAGGAAACTCATCTAGCAGCATGATTTAAGAATAAGCCCTTTGCTACTCCCCAGTGTTTTCACAGGAATGTTTTTCAAGTGAAGTAAAAATTGCTTAAGACACTGCTGCAGCTTAATGCTTTCTGTTCAAAAACATGTTCTGAGTTCACTTATTTTCTTTCCCCAAGATTGGATAGAGCTAAAATAAGGGCGAGAACCACCTTCCAGCTCTAGTTCAACAGAAGTATGAAACATACCCTCCCTGCAGAAGACCATATGTCCTTCCACAGAAGCAAAAAAGACAAATATTTAAATAGACATTTTGTGCAAGTTTCTCTGTAATACATAATCCATCTTGCAATCCTACAGGTACTGTACTTAAAACATCTACTGCAGCAAAACATAGGCACAACACCAACACTATTTTGGATGTCAGCAGTACAACTGAATGAGAACAGAACTGTTTCTCTAACTTTACCCCCAAGACACTGGCATCAGAGTTAATACCTACAAGCAGACAGTTTCACTACAACTATGAAACTGTGTTTATCTGCTCTTAGGCCTAAGACAAAGATGCCCAATTGATAACTAGCATCTCAAATGACTATCATAGGTGGAAAAGAAAAATCATGCATAATTTTCCAAGTCAGGTTTCTTTCAAGTTACTTTGAAATAGAAAGTTTGAAAATCAAAACAAATACTCTGTTTATCCTATCATACAAAGACTAACCCCCCCCCCAAAAAAAAGCATTTTTGAGGAATATGAGTATTATTGGACAAAGCAGAATGTATAAGAGGTATCTTACTCCGCATGAAAAGGCGCCACTTCTTCCTGAAAGAACTTCCTGGCACTCTCCCTGAAGATATCGTGATCCGACGTGAAGATCCTCCGAGTGCCTATATCAATCAAGCTTTTCGCAGAAGATGGTTCTGGGCGCTTCGTGCCATTCTGTTCAGTCTGCAGGGGACTGAAGGGACAAGTAAAAGCTTCTGTTAGGACACACGTACCCACATCTTTTAAAGGGATAGAAGGGAAGGTTTTTGAACAGTTCACATCCCAAGTCTAGTACACTGTTAGGCCCAAAGGATACCCACGACAAATATAAAGAGTTAACATATAACATAAACTGCACACCATCGGGCTGTGAAAGGAGGTAAAGCAAGACTGGTTTCTCCTTAACACTTCAAATAAAAACAACAACAACATACATGTAAATAAGAAAATGAAGTTTCTGTTCATTAGAGAGGCTAAAAATCGCCACTGCCATCTCCTCCCACCACACAACCTCCAAAAACACAATTTAGCTCAATTTAAACTGTAGGAGTAACTTTATGAAAAGTAAACTATTTTGTGGGTTTTATTCTTTATGTATGTGCCTCCAAAAGCCTCAAAGTTGCAAATCCATGACACTGAAAATTCACATACTCAAAATAAAAGCAAATACAACATGGATTTACATACTCCTTATACTCTGCATCATCACATGTATCTGTATAGGCCCTAACCTTGAAAATAGCACTTTCTGTTTCCTCCTAACCTTCAGTACTTCTGGGGTATAAGAAGGCTAATCCTCCCACAACTCTGGTAATGGCATACGTAAAATTAAAAAGCTTCTCTAACAAAAAATAAAAACTGGAGCAGATCTACATGTCAGTCACTGAAGATACAAGGAAAGTATAATTCCCACGTAAGAAGGGAGAGTTTAAACCTTCTGTGGGGATCTAGAATGGCCAGGATGACCCTCTGCTTCAGGCATGAAATGAAAAGCCAACTCTTATATTTGCACATGTGGCTCTTTAACTTGCTCTCCTCGTATTGCCACAAAACATCTGAAGTCATAAATACAGAGCTCAGCTGCATTAAGTGGAAGTCATTCTCTGTTCCTTTCTCAAAGGACTTTGTTCACCTTTCCTCAGCACCTGTTTCCCAGCACAACAACCGCACGTAGTCTCACAGAGCTTAGCCGAGTCCACGCTTGTTTACTCTGTTAGGGAGACAAAGGTCTTTATTTACTGCCACATCACGTTATCACACTCCTCCTGGTCCGAAGGATACACACCCCTGACACACCGAGCAGGCCTCCCGTGCTAGGCACACGGGGACCCTTCCAAAACCTCCGCCGGATCCGTAAGGTGCTGACACCGAGCCCTACTCCTGACCCCCTTCTGCTTCGTTGCGTCCCACACCCCACAAGTCGCTCTGGGGAAGGCCGGGCTGCTCCCTCACGCCAAGCACGGCCCTGGACGAAACAACTGTGGGGACGAGGAGCCGTGAGCAGGCTCCTGCTGCCGGAAAGGCCCTTCCCGAGGACGAGCTGTCCCGGGCCAGCGGGTGACCGGGTGCCCCGGCAAGGACGCGCCCAGCTCGTCACCTGCTGCCGTCGCGGGACCGGCACTGGAGCAAAGGTCGGCCCGGTCACGGGAATGGGCGAGGGCTTCCCTCAGACCCCGCCGAGCACCGGGGCGCTCGCCCGGACTCCAGCCGCCTCCTGTAACGGCGGCACACAGCGTGCACATACACGCACACACCCGCCCTCACGCTGGCGGACAAATACATCCATCCCCTTTACTCGCCTAAGCGCACGGCCACTCAGGGAGCGCAGCGAACAGACCCCGGATACGGGTGCTCTGGTAGCCCACGCCCTGCCCGACCCACACCCTCAGTTCCCCTCCAGCGATGCCCACTGACCTGGCCTGAGCAGAGAAAG
>VXBZ01009173.1:1466458-1539859 GCA_013399135.1 Heliornis fulica
GGATCCCTGTGTCGTCACGACGCCGTGCCGCGGGTTGTCCGCGGGTGCTCGTTTGCGATGACCGGTTTGTTTCCGGGTCGGTGGGGTGCAGCTCTCGGTTCTGCCCGCGTCGCCCTCTGCAGTGGGGACGGAACGTTTCTGGCTAGAGGCTCTCGCCACACGCATCCCTGTGGGCGTTCCTGCTCCCGCCCACCCTCCTGCAGACCCGGATCCCTGCTGATACACCGGAGCGTACAGCAGGATAGGGCTGCTGTCTGATGTAGACTTGCTATCACGTTACAGAGGGGAGCGGGAATAAAGACACCTCAGGCGCGCCCAGGGAGGGCGCCAGGACGAAGGGGGTTCTGTCTTCAGGGGTGCCGGGCCTCGGCGGTTCCCAGCTTTGCCATGGCCGTGGTAGTGAGGCTGTCACCCCAACCCGGGTCGGCAGGCCGGCTTTTGGGGCGCCTGACGCTCCCCCAGCCCTGCCGAAGGACCGCGGGGACGAGCCCCGAGTTGCTCTCCCCTCAGGGCTGCTCCAGGCCCTGCGTGACGGGAAGACACCGCCGGGCCTGGCAGCACGACAGGTGCTCCCCCGGACAAAGCTGCCTCACGGCCTCCAGGTCCGTCTGCTTTAATTTGCTGAACCCACACACCAAAATCATTTAGCACTGTTTTGTTGTTTGGTTTTGGGTTTTGTTGTTGTTTTTGTTTTTTCGTGCTTTTGGTTTTGTTTGTTTTTTGAGGGCTGCTTCCCAAAGGAAGGTGTTTATGATGTTTCGGGGGGCAGGGCTTTCCAAAAGTTGGAGAGAACATTATTTCCAGGAAAACCAAACCACTGGAGATGAGGGAAAGCATAAAGATTTAGGCCTTTCATAATTCTTCCCTTCAGCACAGGCACAGCCCTGGTGGATAATACTCTCCTGAGTCAAGTTGTTTTGGGAAAGTTTTGAGCATCTTCCACAGAGAAAGGAGCTCCTATCTGCTTCCTTTACCAGCAAAGCCCTGAGATACAAACTGACTAGTCAACTGTGCTACCAGCCTGTGCTGAAGATTGAGTTAGCACAACGCTCAGTCCCCATCAGCGTGATTCTGTATGCTTTCCTCACTTGTTGCCGGCCAGGGTCATGAGATGGCACACAAATTGTAAGCAAAACGTTTGGAACCTTGATGTTTATTGAGAAATAAAAGCTGAAAACAAGATAGTACTAGCTCAAAATATAAAGCAAATCGTCCCAGAAGATATCTTTGAAATCTTGTGATTTTAAAGCTAATAGTTTAATGGGAGGTAATTTGCATGTAATCCGTTGAGAGAACTCCCATGGTTTGGGTCTTTCTGTGTATAGGGCCATAGTCTAAACCTGTTGTACTGTTTTTAACAGATAAAAACAATCTTTTCATCAGTCCCACTGTTCCTACACTGGCATTGGGTAAACCCAGCTACCGTGTTCCTGCACCCTGAGCCAGAAGATGGCACTACAGGAACAGCTATTCCTATAGACGGGCCTGCTTGAGAGGAGTCTTGCCTCTCCAAGGGTGCACCTCTTTTCAGAGCAGCAATGTGGAGAGTTGTCTTTCTGTACCCGGAAAGAACCCACGTTATCAAAACAGTTGCAGCCTGAAAACTTGTACTAATTTTTTTTTTTCATTTGGGAGTCTGATCCATATTATTTCAGAGTAGGCAGAAGGAAACCATACCGGTGGGGTGAGGTGAGGTGGAGAGGAAAGAAGTAGAATGATGGGCTACGTCCAGCCAAATCTTTGGTGAAAATTACTGATTCTATGTGCCCAGAGGTAGGATTTAGGCATGCCTGCAAGGTAGAGCCTCCTAGGGAGTGCCCTCCTTGGGCCAGCATAAGCTCCAGGGTGAGCCCAGCACCTTGGTCTTGAGTCTGTTAGCAGGCAGGAGGCTGACAGGGAGATTCACATTCCCAGGGACGCCCTTGTCACCCAGTTTAGATTCTTGGCAGTTTTATTGCAGCAAGATTTGGCTGGACATAGCCCATCACTCATGCACAGGGAAAAGTGATAAGGGAGCTGAGAGATGTTAGATCCTGCCCTAAGCCACAGAGAAGCAAACTTGGTCCAGGCTTCAAGTATCAGTCCCTGAGACCTGGAAATGTGTCACAGAGGCA
Organism: Heliornis fulica; assembly: GCA_013399135.1. Lineage (NCBI taxonomy): Eukaryota > Metazoa > Chordata > Aves > Gruiformes > Heliornithidae > Heliornis > Heliornis fulica. Next base: position 1,468,573 of record VXBZ01009173.1, read on the forward strand.
GACTGACTTTTTCATAACAGGTTTCTTGGGAAGAAGAGTGGTTGCACAGAATTGGATATTAAGAACAATGATTATGTTTTTGTCATGTGCTTGCAGAAATAGACACTCCAGCAGGGCAGAGTGCAAACATGTTGCTGGCCTCCATCTGGATGTTGCTTCCAGTTTGGGATTGTGTTTTTATTGCAGAAGCCTATTGGGACATTATGGAGAGACAACATAGCCAGAGTTTAGTGTCAGTGATATAGCTTTCCTTGCAGTCTGGTCCTTGCACCTTCATTCCTCATGTGGGCATAGTCACAGAGAGAATTTCTGATTCTGATTTCCCGCCTTTTCATGGTGACGGTCATCTTTGGTGTGGTCATCTCCCATACCAGTAGATGGCCTGTCTCTTCTTCCCTACCTCTGGTACAGATATCTCAGGAGAGGGATATGATTCACCATATGTAAATATGAAAAAAATAATATGCATATGACCTTGCAAGATACAAAGTTAATAAATAAGGGAGATGGAGGTTATCTGGAGGAAAAGTGTTCAGGTGAAGCTCTGTGGGTAAGAGGCTGAAAAGACATTTGTTTTGGACAAAATGTCCCTGTTGTTCATGTGAGGTGTACCTGTTCTCCAGACATTAAGACTGAACAAGTATATTCAGGGCAAAATAGGCATATAAAACAAATTATGTTCTTTTTCTTTTAGAAGATATATTCTTTGCTGCCTTCATTTCCATTGCAAGTAAAAGAAATTTCAAAGGAATAGAGCAAACAAATCTCATTGCATGTGTTTTTTTTCTGTCAAGTCAGTTACCTACAACTTTCCACATGTATTCCTGAGCTGGGGCATCAACAGTCTTCTTACATATGCAGCAGTATCTATTTCTATGGAAGAGTTTTCTCCTCCAGGGCTAGGTGTGTTGGATTTGGTTTTGATAACAGATGACTTAATATGGAAAACTACTGTTTAATGAAGCCCTTGCATACAAATATCCTAATTTTTTATCAGAACTTTTCCTGTGCCACTGGTAGCCTCTTGGCTTTTAAATAATTTTTGCTATCCAAGTTGCAAATCTGAGGTGGAAGAACTGCGTATAGGCATGTTCTTCTTGGCTGATCAGTCATTCCAAAGAGATCCTCTGACAGCTGGTAAACACCATATACAAGCGCTGAAGGTGGTTTCTGCCAGATGGCTGGCTGTGTGTTCAGCTAATAGAGACTCCTGGTGGAAGAGCCATGGCCACGGGTATTCCACTGCCTTGCTACATGTGGTGGCGATACAGTCGGTAAAGCCAAGCTGCAGGATCTAACCAGGAGTTTTGAAAACATGGTGAGGGACAGCACTGGCCTTTCTCACAAAGCACTTTATCCCCTTTTAAACTTTCAGTCTGTGTGGCAAAGAATGTGTCCAACTATTCATGCCTGATATGAATAGCCTAGAGGTTTGGTTTCTGAGTAGGTTATTTAAAGCTTATGTGCTGTCTTTCAAGAAGAACCCAGGTGCCAGTTCAGTATGTCTGCCCATCAGGGGACCTGCATGTTCCTCATCCAACTTTGTTGGTATTATAGCGCAGGGCAAGCTGGAATAAGATGCAGAGCTCTCAGCTTACTTCTCCCTTGATATGTGACTCTCCTTAGTGTGACTTTGCATAGGGTCACACAGTGTTAGTTGTGTGGTGTGACAGCGATGGCAGCAGCTGATGCATGTGCCTTCAAGTGAGCCTCCTCAAGGCTCTGGTAACAAGCTCTGTGGTTCTTCCATCCTGGTGGAGCATCACAATTGTGTTCTCACTCTCTGACCATGTGTAGCATATGGCTGCTACCAGGGGAGCCAGCTCCTTCAGTGTGTGTCTGGGTGCACTAGAGAGACACCACAGCCCTCCAAGACCTACGTGTGAGGTCCAGCGATAGCTGTATATCAGCAGGGAGAGGAACGTGGGATTCAAGTGTGTGAGTCTCATGAGCTGAGAACATGACTTGGCAGGCCTGAAGGTGATGGTGTCAGGTGATGTCTCACTATGGGGCGAGATTTTGTTTTCCTCAGGTCTTTTAACATCAAACTTCTAACTCTCATGTTTGAATAGGGCTGCCAATCTAAGATACTGGCCTGAAGGCTCTGAGGACACATCTTCATCTGTTAGAGAGCTGTCAGCAGTTTTCAGCATGTGACAGTACTGATTTGGAGCAGGACTGTACAAGTTGCTCAGTAAATTATTTCAGAATCACTTTTGAGCTCAAGAGAAGCAGATGTTTCAGGGAGCGCACCCAATGGAGATGGAAGTTACAGACTGAAGTCCTGGTTCCCTCTGTAGTGAGAATTTGCGAAATTTGGTACTAGAGAAGGAAGCTGCAGCTACTCAGGTGCTCATCAGTCTGCATTCACTTTAGCAGGTGGCACAGGATAAAAGTTCTCAAAGATGGATCAAAAATTTCAGTGAAGTTTGTCTCCTCATCAGACCTGTTCTACGTAAATCGGATGCAGACCATGAAAAATAAGGTTTAATTTTCAAGTGACATAGGTCATGGGGTTGTGAATATAACAGGCACATAAAAGCAGTCACTGAACACAACAGAATTTAGTATATTTGAGATATTCCTGAAGGTTGAAATTACTGTGCTAAGCAAGACTGTGCAAATATGGCATCAGGTCCCAGAATGGGGCTACTCTCTTTATGTCTAACCAGTATTGTATTTGTGTAAGGATGAAAATACACCACTGTACTTTTTATTTATCAGAAAAAAATAAATAAACAGTGACATCCTGTGTGTTGGGAGTACAAACTTCCAATAGTATTTTAAAATGTCTTTGTTCAAGCAATATAAATGTGTATGGGTTCAGACTTAATGTTCTTTGTATTTGGGAGAAAGCTGCTCCATTTGTCTGGTTTAATAGAGCTCAAATGATAAAGATAACATGGAGATCTGTGCTCACAAAGCGCCCTGTAGGTGCCAAGTAACAGATGCTAGAGTTTCCTGATCCTAAATTCTGAAGCTTTTTTTGCTCTTTCAACACAATTTTTACATACAGAATATACATACATGATTTTTTATATCATATTTATATTACTATATATAAACATTATATTTTTTTCAGTTAACAATTGCTGATCCTCTAAGAGGCAGCTCACCATTTTCTCCAGCTGAAATCCAGCCTAACTCGGTGTCAACCACAAGTGTTCTCACCAATTTGGTGCTTGGTATTGTGAAAGGAGCTTGATAGATCTCGGTGTCAGCCTGTGTTACAAACTCACTCCTATGCTTTGGGCTAATTGTGTTAGACACAGAAACCAGGAGCTGTTGATCAGCTGTGGCTGTACCTGTTAGCCTAGGCAATTAGAAAAGTAACTTTTCTTATCTCCAGTTTGGTAAGAGCCTGGGAGATATTGGTCTGTATATAAGAGAGTAGCACCAAATTTAACAGAAACAGTTTAATGAAAGCTACTGCTAAACTGTGCAAATTAACATAATGGTTTTAAACTGCAGTGAGAAAAGAGGAATTTCTTTGTCAGGCACTTTGCTGCTTGAAAGAGCTTTAAATAGCTGGGCACCACCCTTGCTCAGGTGTTGGTGCTGAGCTTAGAGAATGTAGAAATAGATGCTGGGGTGGTTGTGCTGCTGTGGTGATTAGTAAGGCTGACTTGTGATTGTAGGGGTGTCCAGCTTGTGGAGTTACTGGGCTGTTTCCCTTGTATGGTTTGTTTTGTAGCCATGCTTGCAAAGAAGGTAGGGAAGTCCTGTGCTCCTAAAAATGTGCACTTGATGTGCGTGTGGAGTGGTCTGTGTGGGTATATCTAATTGCTGGTGTGTTTTTTTTTTTTTTGTTCTGTCAGACTGTGCAAGACACAAGGTGGTAACATCAATCCTTGCTGAGAGGATCAGATATGTCCCTGAATGACTACAAAACAGGGTAAGGGAAACCTTGTAAGTTAAATAAAGGCAGTGTGTTTTATTTATTATGTTCTATAAGCAAACATAGCTTTTTTCAGATATATAGGGATGTTGCAGATAAGAAAGTCTGAATTGAAAGCACTTTTTAAACTAATGAGGCTGTTATTAAGCACTGTCACTTGTGTGGATGAGAACGTGAACAATGGAAGAGTTCAGCACAATGTAGAAATGGATCCATTTTTGTCTTACAAAAAGCCAAAGAACGTGCCTTCCTGAGCAAACAGTCTGTAGAGATGGTATTTGGAAAGATAAAGAAACATTATTTTGTTTCTGCATCTTTGAATTGAGGAGTGTAATAGCTGAAAGTGAGCATAAAATGCCCATCACCCCTGGGGAGACCTTGAATGATATCTGGTTTAGGATGTGTGTGGCTTCTGTAACAAGAATATAGGACACCATCCCTTTTACCTGGAAGGAGGTGTAGCTTTCTCTTATTTTTTGCTGGCAGTTTGGGGGTTCAGCGAAGTGTCTGTTTGCTTGAGCTATGGAGAGGGGTTTAGATAATAGGTGCTGAAAGCCTGGAAAGGAGTGTCCCCTTAGGGAAAGGGACCTTTTAGGAGTCCTGAGTACCAGCAATTTTAGAAAACTCTAGTTTACTTTCTTTGGGCAATGGGTCTCTGTGCTAATTTGTACTTTAATGATGAGGTGAATGACAATTTAATTTTCAGTAGACATTTTAAGGCCTTATTCTGCCAAAATTTCTTATGGGGCTTTAAAACTAACCCACAGGCACTCCAGCTTCTCTCAGAGCTTTCAGTACTGTGTGGTTTCCCCAGACATGCTGATCTTACTGAAGGATGGATGAGGGTTATGCTGTTCATGAATAGCTGACTAGCTAGGATGTAGGAAACTAAATTCCTTTATCAGCACTGTAGCTGTGGGCAGGGACAATCACTGCTGTGCTTCTTTGGAGCATATGCAGAGGGTGTGAAACGAAGGAGGCATTCAATAGATGGGGTTTTTATGGATAATAGAGTTTAACTTCTGTGGTTGTGAACCCTGTGCTATGCTGACCTTCCTACAAGCTATACCTGACTGCAAGGTTTGTTCCATATTTTTTCTTTCCTTATATCTAGCTGTGGAAGTTGGGTGTTGGCTGTGCTGCAGAGATTTTTTATTTTTTTTTAAACAGAAACTCATTAAGCTGTGCCAATTCCAGAAAGGGCTTTGAATTAAGTGATGCTTCTATTCTGAAAAGGAATTAAAAAAAATTATCACAGGGCTTCCTCTCCACAGTACAAATGTTCTGTGGCTCCCAACTACAAGTCTGCATGAAGTGTGAATTGATTTCAAGGCCAGAAGACCCCATATGTGATTTGCTTAAAGGCATGAGACTTGGGGTTTTTTTCCAAATGTAATTAACTCTGTGTGCCTTGTTTCTTTACCTTCTCACTCCTAAGCATGCTTCACTAGCTTCATGGCAACCACGAGAGAGATTTACTCTTCTTATTTCATGTAATGCCTGGTGTTGACTTACGATTTTGTGGCCCTTGTAGCAGAACCCTGGTAAAATAACCTAATTTGGCCAAACTTGCTGAGGTAGAAGCAGTGTTATGCACTCTATCTTGTTTCTGCTTCTCTTAAGGCTCTACCTTCATGGAAAATGCATGTGACCTGTACTATAGAACACTGTCCTGCTAGGTATGCTCAAAAGAGATTGGAAATTGTTCATAGGTGTTTGCTCTGATGCAGAGCAGGGCACAGCTGACTGTCCCTTTTGCTGCCTAGCTTGCAACAGGGAGGGGAGAAAGGAGAAGGTGCACCAGGGAGAAATGTTCAAGGTGGCTGTGGAAAACCGAGAAGGCCCTGAGGTGCTGCTTTTGTCCCTGGCTTTCTTAAGACTTGGTGCTGTCCACCTGTCCTAGTCCCTCTCGACATGCTCCACTCGTGAGATCATGAAGAAGCCACGTGAGCCTCAGCAGATGTTTATGAGGGTGGGCAGGAGCTGAATTCCCTCGGAGTCGTGCCACTGGATGAAATTTGCCCTGTGACATTTCTCCATGCCTAAATGCCTTCATTCAGTGGAAGACTGTACACCCTTAAGGGGGAAAAAAAATAATGTATGTAAACTACGGAGGTACAGTTAAAATTAATTTATATGACAGTTAATGGCAAATAAAAATTATCATTGCTGTTTCTTTTCATCAGTGTGAACTATCCCTCTTGAAATACTTTTCATGCTGCTGAGGAAACACACACATGCACTTTTATTGCTTCTATCAATCTCACTCGTTCGCTTCTTAATGCAAGGCCTTTCCAGGGGACTGGCAATAGCTGTCTGTTTTCACAACAGTTTGATTTAGGAGTGTTGCTACCTATCATTGCTGCATTGGTTGGGAAATGGAATGTTTATGAACTAATCTATACTCTCGTCTCAAACCATATATTTTGGTAACAGAAAGCTCAGTTTAATGCTCTAACAACTGTGGTCTGATGCGTATTGTGCCAGTTAATCTAGAAGGTAGACATGAGAGTGAAATCTTCTGTTTTTCAGCAACATTTCAGCTTTTATTTTGAAGTAAATGTAAGTGCCTGGCCAAATAAGATGGAATTGCATTTTTCATTATAAAATAAATGAGTGATAGTTTTCTAAGGAAGCATCTCTCTTTTCATTGCATGTTTGAGCATGTCTCCCTATTCACATAATTTCCTATGTGAAAAGGGAGAACGTTTCAGTGTGGAAGCAAGTTTTACTGCTTCTGGTAGGTTACATTTGTGGCATTTATTCACTCAGGGGTGTTGTACATACTGTGGATTTTTAATACCTTGATACTAATGTAGGGAAGATGGATATGAAGGCTGAGTGGGCTTAGTGATGTGAACAACTGAGTTTGCTTGCCAGGAGGACACCTTTGCCGAACTTTCTTTGCTGTTGTGTTGGAGATGTCTCCAAATAGATGGTAAACCTTGAGAGCTTTAGGCTGATGCTGTGAGGTGGCAGTGAGTATATATGCCTGCTCCTGCAGCGTTAGGGTCAGTGAGTGCACTTTCCATTCCTTCTGGCTCTAGGGAATAGTGACATAGCTGTTGCGCTTGCCTGGTTTCTGCCTCTGTAGGTGGGAGGTGGAAATGACCAGTGTCTAGCAGCTGCTGGGAGCGAGGAAAGGAAGCTACAGAGAGGGTTGTTAGGAGACAAATCTGAACCACCTTTGCCCAGATAAGCTTGGGGCACTGGATGGACTGTGCTGCATACAATGCTTCTGTGCTGTGAGATGGATAAGTAAGTAACTCCTGACACATCAGGCATGCCTGACTGCTGTGCTTTGTTGCTCTGGATAAATACCTCTTTCTGTCCATCTTGTGTCTAGTTCTGCACAGAACTGCACCAGCCACTGGCTGGAGACAGTTCTCTGGCCCAAGACTAGGGAGAACATTAATGGAGTGCAGAGATAGGTCCTCCTTTAAGAGCCCAGTGTCTATATTTTTGACATTCAACTCCTGCACGTAAAAGGAAAGCTCCTATGATGTGAGTGGGGCAATGGAGACAGGAGGTTATGATTCACGGTCTCTTTGGTGGGTGTTGATACTGTGGGAAGCTGTGCAAGCCCATATGAGTCTAGAGTGTATCCAAAGCAAAGCACAGTGCGTAGGGAAAAGCAGCCTCTGCCTCTCCCTAGCTGAGGGTCTAGATCCTCAAATGCTGCTGGACAGATAGGCACTGTTCCTCTTGAAGTCCCCCGGTGTCTGAAATGCAACCTGCTCAGTGCATATGAGCCCCTCTTGGAGGGACTTATTGCCTATCCCTGGCCTGGCAGAAGCAGCTGTGGAGATATGTTTGCTTGTACATGTGGTGTACAACCTGTGCCAAGAGCAGAATTGTGTTCTTAGGCTTGGTGAACACTTCACCTCAGTTTTCCTGACTCTTCTGCCTTGGTGTTTTAGAGAGCCTGCACCATCACGCCAGTTGCCATGTCTAGTGCTGTGTGCCAAGGGCCAGTGTTTTGCAGCTTGACCTTCTCTGAGAATTTAGCCCTGCTCCTGAGGACTTCAACTGTCAGTTGCATTGAGTAATGGAAAGTATGTTCATTAACAATGTTCTATTTAAAATACAAAGCAAATAGAACGATGGCAAGAGGTGTCGGGTGACAGGGACTGCAAGTTACTTCTTCCACGAAGGGCAGCCTTCCCCAGCTGCTGGGGTCTCCAGTGTGCCCTGGTTAAAGAGCAGCTTGGTCATAGTGCATCATGCGCTGTACAGAGGCACAGTGGTGGTTCTTATGCAAAGTATTTCTTTCCTTAAACTGCTTCCTTATAATTTTTTGGCTCACCTTTTTTGAAAGAGCATTCCCCAGGATGAGAACTCTGAGTGATGCTTGTGTGACTAGTATGGAGGCAGTAGGTTGAAACAAGTTCAGCTTTTAAATGGTTTAAGACAAAGTAGGATGTTTCTTTGCTCTCCTCTGGATGAGGCATCAGAATTGTTCTGGCATTTCCCAACTGTGCTTTTGGGTGGGATTGTTGATTAAATTAAAGCTGCCTGTGAGAGAGGGTGTGTTTCTCAATTGTGGCGGGGGTGGGGGGAGTAATATTTCAAAGCATCTTGCTTATACCTTTTCAGAACAAATATGTTTGTTGAAACTGTTCTTAGTTGAAAGAGGCCAGTGTATCAGGAGTTTGCTGTTCTCTAAAAATAACTGTATTATTTAAGATCACCCCAAAATGTCTTTGTTTTACAAGAACATAAACACTTCTTCAGATACTTGCCTTTAAGTTTGGGGTGGGGAATCTTTTAAAATTAATGAAACCTTTGGAAAATATATAAAAAAAAAATCTATTCCCTGTGCAGCATAATAAAATAAGTTGAGACTGTCAATTTAATGGGAAAGGAGTAGTCTCATTTTTTTGTTTGTTTTAAATCTGTTTTGTATGAAAAAAAAACAAACCCAAACCAAACAACCAAAGTACAAATGTGAGCATTTAAAAATGTGTGGCTTAAGCCTGCCTGCATCTGCATTGATGAAGAATCATCCCATTTGTTTGCAGCCTGGGCCCTGAGTATTTTAGAAATTAATAAAACTTGTAGTTTCAGAATGGAAAGTATGATGGGAATTTCAGCTTTACCTTTAGGACTGTATCCAACATTGGACTATCCTGATCTGTGACTACATGTCAATGCAGTGTGATGGGTCCATTTAAAATGTCTGGCAGCATATATGGTGAAATGTTGTTTTGTTTTTTTGTTTGTTTGCTTTCCCAGCAACTGGGATCCAGCTTTCTTGGAAAGAGGAACTGTGTGGAGCATGTGTATAGGCAGTGTGTTGAGAAACCGTAGGGTGTCTAGCAGTCCCTTGAGATATGGCCTCCAGGCTAAGTCTCTATAAATAACTTGTCTTTTTAGAATAAGGTTAAATAACAGCTTCCTTTTTTGTTTGTGGTGTCTGCTTCATTTTTCTTTCCCTCTATGAAGTTTTTCCCATTGTGCATGTAGCAAATCCCTGTAAACACCCTGCTCCAAAGCTCTTGGAGGAGAGGGTATAATGAAGAGATTCACTTGGCCTTACGTGAGGGTTTAAACGAGAGATTTTTTTCATGGAGGGGCGGGGTATGCCTTGGAAAAGAAACAGTTGTCATTCAAAGGCTGTGGTTATTCTGATGCCAGCTGCTCCCACTGTGCCCCACTGCACCTGTTGACACTTGAGTTATTGTCATTTTTGTGCAAAGTAACTTAAAGAGAAGCTGGAATTCAGTAGAATAAGCTGATGCTCAGACGGGGGTTAAGGCAGTTTCAGGAATGCTCAAGACAAGGAGAGAGGAGGTGTTGAAGGGTGGGATGTGCAGGTAACAGCTCATCCACAGGAGCTGACACTGCAGAAAAGGTAGATTCCTCTTGCTGTGTCCCAGGGAGTGATAGCTCCAGGGCTGATTTCCAGATACAGATACACCAGCCTTAACTGGAGGCTGATATTTCTGGTGGCTTTTTCTAGTTGTCCATAAAGCTACAACTATAGCTGGTAGCTAAGGTCCCTTCCTGATAGTACCGTGGACCTTCTGTTGCAGCATTAGGGAGGAGATTTGGCTGGGAAGGCTCTGTGGCCCACACAGCAGGGCCACCCTGGCTGGGACTGGGTCTTACTGGTGTGCCAGGGCAGGTATCACCTTGGAAGCTGTTCTGGTGCCAGCTACCAGCTCTCATTTTCCAAAAAAATCTTTATGTGCTACTGTAGGTGGTAGTTTCCTAATTATTCCTTTTCCTAGTCCCCAAGTAAAACACTTTTATTCAGATTAAGTAGAGTGATATCCTGGAGATATCACTTTTCCTGATATCTCTTTTCTTTTTTTTTTAATTTTATTTTCCATAAAACTTTTATTTTGTGAAATACAATATTCAGAGAAACTAAATTAATTGTTCAGGGCTGCTTTGGGTGGATTTGAACAGATTCAGAGGGGGGTGTGTGGAAAAAGACTATTAGCCACAAAGTGACCACAGAAATTTATTGATGGTTTATTTTACCAAGAGATGACATTGTTTCAATGCAGACAACATGGAAAGAGATGGTTAGGATGGACAGATCCTGGATGGTAGCAGTTTCATCCATCTAGCTCCCCTTGTTGAAAGTTCAGGTTTTTGAAATGAAAGCATAGTGATCTGGAGGTGATGCTTTTGGATGCACTGGTAAAAAGTGGTGGGCTTGGAGGCACATCACACTGGTCTGTGCTGTTTCCATGTTGATGATGACCGACTGAGCAAAAGGTTTCAGGCAAATCTTGAGTGCCATCTGGTCTTTCTGAATTTAACTTGTTCTGGGAAGGAATGGGAGAGTTGGACATTGTGTAAAGAAAACTTGTAAAATGGCAAACAAGCCTTTGATTTCTGAGTTGTTTCCTGTTTCATACAGGCATTGGGAATGTGTCTTTCTTGGCCTAGAGTAAGAAACAGTTCAAATAAGCCCACAGACCCATGATATTTTGTGCTTGCATTTTTCAAGACAGATAATGATATTTTCTTTGTACAAAATAGCAGCAGATCAAGCCTGTGGGGGGGGTTTTGTTGTTGTTGTTTATTCCCTACTTGTAGAAAAACTGCTAAATGATTGGGTACTTTTGAAACCCTCTTTTAACTATTGATCCTGACTGCTACAATAATTTTTTTTCAGATGATTATTTTGTTTGAAGAGCTGTTCTTGGTAGTTCATACAAGTATTCAGGGTATTCTATGTTTACACAAATCTACTAATTATCAGAAGGTGTTGCTTTGATTTCCTTTTTTTCTTTAAAAAAAATCCCCAAATCTCAACGTGCTTACAGTGTAAATGTCTTGGGCTGTCAGTTTACATAGCTTCAACTCTTTTTGTATAACAACAGAGATCTAGGACAATATTTAACCTGAGCATTTCCTTACTCGTTAATAAACTGACCGTTTCTTTTCACAGTTTGGGTATATTTGAAAAGCCCACCAAATGCAGTTTCTAGACAGATATGGAGCTGTGAACAGGAACCCAGGAATCTGCACTCCTGTTTGCTTTTGGAAAACTATCTTATTTTGTTCTATTTGTACCCTCGGGGAGACAGTGTCACGTTGGTTTTGTACCCTGTATATGTCCATGGGCATGTGGAAGCCTTCAAGCACAGCAAACAGACAAGGTGAAGTGTGCAAATGAGAACAACGTACCACTTGGTATCTGGGGAGGTCCACTCAGACAGACAAGATGTGCTTGACAAATGCTGTGGAAAAAAACCAGATGAGCTAGTTAGAAAGAACAGCAAATGTTACTCCAGGAGATACCTTTAAAAATAACAGCCATTCATGACCTGATGGCATTAAAAGCATACTCCTGGTCAGGTTTGACCCAGGGAAGTTCTAAGTGTTTAATTCTGTACAAATCAAGCTCTATTCCCGCCTTAGCACGGTAAGACTAAATGTCTGATGAATAGAGCACTTTGTCTAAGCATTAGTTATGGGATTGGTTCCAATCACTGCAGCTGCTCTACAGAAAGTCAGAGAATCTGGAGATCTGGCACTGACCAAAGTTGCCTGTGGCTGAATCTAGTCTTCTGAGTGGTGTGACTGCGGGCTAAGGATGTTGAGACAGGCGTTTCCATGTGTAAGCCTTTCAATGCAACTCAGCTGTTGCTTTGTCTGCTTTGCCTGAGAAACTAAAAGCTAACTGCAATGAAACTGAGGAAAAAACAGAGTGAGAGGGTGCTGAACTCCTCCACCTACCCTCATAGTTGATGCAGCCGTTGGAGTCTTCCTGACCTTTCATGAGTTCCTCTACTTCTTCCTCTGTCATCTTCTCACCTGGGGAGTGGAGAGAGCTCAGTAAATTCTTCCACAGACATTCAGCTGAGGTCAAATGTTACAATTTTTCCAATGGCTTCTGTTATTATCTGACTTAGCAACAGACCTATATATAAACTGAACTTTATTAATTCTAACTTTCATTAGAAGTCCTGAATGTGCATATAGACACAGGGGTTTTAGTTATTCCTGTAGACTAAAGAAAGTATGTGGCAAATCCTCTTCCCTTGTCCATGTATGTTATGTCACTGATGCACAGCCTTTTCTATTCCTCACATAACAGGCACTCTTAATACATAGTCTGAATCTTGAAGTAATAAACCAAACTTTTTTCTTTGGGCTTTCTACTGAGTTTTGTGTTTGCTTTCTTTGGGGATTCCCAGTTAGGAAACACAAGCCTTGCCTGGCTTTGTAGCCTCCTCCATCTCCAAACCCAAAGGAGTGTTTCCTCCCTCTCTCATGCCTTCTAACAGCAGCACTTTCTGAAGTGCTCAGAGATGACAATCCCTTACCCAGAGTAGCCAGTACGTGACGGAGCTCAGCCCCCATGACTGTGCCGTTGCCTTCCTTGTCAAAGACACGCAGACCTTCAACAAAGTCTTCATAGGTACCCTGATCCTTGTTGTTAGCAGCTGCTTGCAACATGGGGAGGAACTCTTCAAAAGTAATTTTCTTGGCATTCATCTCTAGAAAGGAAGCACCAATTGCTACAGGTTAGACACTTCTCCCTGTGTTCTTCTGGGATATTTGTCCTGAAATGTGGGTGAGCCTCCCACTTTATTTGCACAGATCTCTCTAGCTTTAGTCTAGTCTTTGCCTCAGGATTTGGCAGTTCCTTTGCAGAATCTGGATTCTCTCTCATCATGGGAGCTAGTTATCACATTTATCAGAATTTTTGCATCCTTGCACTAGCCACCTTCTCACAGTTTTATGCACTTGTGTGCATGCTTTATTTTTCTTTGGGAAAAGAAACTTGTATGAGATGATTTTTGAAAGGATTTGGGGAGTGAACCACAGAACACAGTAAAATACAAATCTTGAGCCCCAACAGTGGGGAAACAGTAATCGGAGTGGGATATTTTGAGTTTAGACAAGCCCCTGAGGTTGTTGATAGTGACCTATTCAGGGTCTCTTGGGTGTGGTAGCAGAAACTGTTGGCAAAATAATAAACTAACTAAAAATAGGAACATCTGATGGGGATGGCATCTGAATTTTGTTGTTGCTGTTGACATGTTCAGTGTGAAGGGTTGAGGACTCACAATCTTAGTACATCCAACCCCTTTGTTCTTATGAGCCAGAAGTTGTAGTCCTCAGTGAGGCCTTCAACAAATATTTCTTTTGTTGGAGTAAGGCTGCCAAATAAAAGTTTGTTGGTTTTTTTTTTTTCTTTCTCCCCTGGACCTTTGCAAAGAGCAGCTTTCATCTGGGCAGTGATTAAATACAGTGGATGGAAACACAGGAGATATTTTTTGAATATAGGGTTTTTACAGAAATGATTTTACTACCTAGTTATATTGAACTGTCAGCTATTGCTGTAGTCACTTAAAACACTGTCATAATCTCATCTCTATGTTAGTGCTCTGCTCAGTGCTTCTGGCTTGTTCCTCAGAGCTGCCTTCACCAGGTCTAAGCATTTAGAAGTAAATTGGTCTGCCTTAATGTGGTTCCACTTGACTGAAATCTGGGATCACCTGCAGCTAGGTATTTGTTAAGAGGAGTTAACTACACTATTTTCCAGCTCTTATCTCTCAGAGGGGGGAAAAAAGGAAATAGAAAATGGCTGCTATAATAAATGGCCGACATATGAGCCTAGGTTTGTAGAAGCTTTGATCGGACCACCTCAGAAATATACATGTGGGTTTCCAGTCCCAGGGTGTGTCTTATCTTATGCAGAGGACTGGTCTGGAAGGACCTAAAGAGCTGAGTGTCAGATGTTAGAAAAGGACTTACAGCTCCTCAGCAATGGCTAGGCATAGATGGACTGTAAGCATCCTTACAGAGAATTCTCCAAAGGCTGAGGAGAAGGTTTTCCTCTCTGACCACTGTATTCCCCATCATCATTCTGTTCAAAATAAACTGGAGAAATTCCCTGTACTGTTGCTGTAGAGCCCCCTCCCCATTCAAACCTTTCTCCCTTATGAGAGGAAAAGCTCCTCTCCCCCCTGCTCGGACTGTTGATGCTGTCAGCTCCCAAGACTCAAAGACCCATGAGAGACAGCGGGGTACTTACCCTCTTTGCTGGGGTTGCCCAGGATTTTATTGATCTCAGCATTTGTAGGGTTCTGCCCCAGTGCCCGGACGATATCGCCAACCTGGCTCAGGGTGATCTTAGCATCACCAGTCCTGTCAAAAAGGAGGAAGGCCTCCTTGAAGTCTGCAAGGGAAGAGCAGGAGTTAAATTGAGGCAGGCAGCTCCCTATTGACAAGTTGAATTGACAAAGATGTGAGCCTGTTGTCTCCTGGAACTGTTCCACCAACTCTGGGGGAGTTAGCCAGGGGAATCTTTGGCCCAGGATCCCAAGAAGAACTCCTCCCCTCTGACATTTTGGTTTCACTATTTTTAAACTTTTATATCTACCTTTCGGAGTTTTCTTGGCTCTAATAGCCATCAAAAGCTTTGTGATTGACCCCATAGTTATTTCAAGCCTGAGGGAAGATAAGCTTTCTATAAACATTGCCATTAAGAACATCATATAGCAGTAGAAGGTAAAGATGTTGTTATCCATTCCACCTTATCTTACCAGAGGACAGGGCCTCTTCTGTCAAAGTCCCTAGCACTGCAAAACACATGTCTGCTTCCATGGGTCCAGCCTGCAATCCCAGCATCTCAACTGCATGGTATTCATGGGAGACTTGAAGGTGGATTTCAAATGCTTCTGCTTTTGTTTTCCCTTGAAGTTCCTTACAACAACATATCTACACATGTCTGTTCCTTTTGCAGTCTGTTCCTGTCTCTTACAGATGAATGAACATCCAGCTTTTCCAGAGGTAGTATCGGTGTGGTGCCTCATTCCAGTTCATTTCCAGTGTGTATGCTTTGAGACTTTGCTTCTTGCAGTCTTGCCAAGTGATCAATTTCTGTTTAGTTCCCCCTTGCTGCTGAACAAGGACTTGGAGTACAGACATTACTCCTACAAAAATTAGCAGTTGCCTTCATTGCATTGCCAGTCTTCATATTCTGTTAATCATCTTACTATGGTTTTTAGGTTTTGTAAAGTATTTGTTGCAATGAGTAAAGACACATGGTTTTTAAAGAGGCAGGGTGGGGGAGTGGGCTGGAAGTCAAGGGTCTAGCTAAAAAAAAAATAAATCTGCAAACCTCATATCAAGAACACTTTGGACTGTGCTGTTCATTTTTCTCCACTGCAGAATGTCCCAAGTAAACCAAGTGAAGTGTCTTTCCCTTGGCTGTGATGCGCTTCTAACAGCTAGATAGGCTTTGTGCTTCACAGCTTGCATAGGTGGGATGTTCTTTGTGCCTTGGGGCAGATTCAGGAGTAATAAACCCCATTTTGAACCATGTCTCCATTCATCCTGTGCTAGGGATGTGTGGTGCAGAAGTCTGTAGGTTCTTGCTTTAACCGTCCACATGCTGCCTTAGTGGAGGAGTTGCTGGAACCCAGTAAAACTGCTGATACAGGATGTCTGCCTGCTAGGCTGTAATCTAATACATCTGAAACTAATCCTCTTACTGTGATTCAAGAGACCTATAACCCTCTGCTGCTAACCCTCTCCCCTTACAGCTTTTATTGCAGGGTATGAAATCAAGGCCTTCTGGCCCTGTGTGGAGCTTCCCTTTATAATATACCAACTTGATCACAGCCCCTGCTCTAGAAGCTGAGGTCGATAGAGCTGCGGTGATTTGTGCCATAAGAGCCAGTCTTTCATCTGATGCATTAATGATACTTAGCCAGGACAAAGGTATAAAACAATGCCAGTCTGCTATTAGTAAAGCCATTGGGAGAGTTTCTCTGTTTTGAAAATCCCATGAAGTTTTATGTTCACCCATTTCAGCTGCATCCCAGTTCAGAGAAAAGGCCTGATTTTATTTTTGTCTTGGGTACACATTTCACTGCAATATATCTTTACTGTGTGGTTGTTCTTCTTAGCTTTAAGTTCTGTGGGTGGTTTTTTTTTGTTTGTTTGTTTGTTTGTTTTTTTGTAACATACATAGCTGCTTCTAGTTTATACTTCTGCTGGAATAAGCACATCTAAAATCCCTCTCTGAGAAGGGTACTATCCAGCTGCTGGTGTGTCAGTCTGTCTGGATGGAAATAGTTACTGGGGGTGGGACATCTCTGTTCCTGATAGATTCAAGTAGATTAGTTGCTCTACTGCATGGTTCAGTCATCAAAGCATTACAACAGCTGGGGGATCTGAAATATCTAGGGACACTAAAATAAATATTTTGCTTTGTTATACATGCCAGCAGGAGGTTTTATGAAAAAATGCTATTGAAAAACTTTTTGAATTAAAATTGAGGAAGAGTCTGAATTATTCTGTGGCTGGGAGTGTTTAAACTGCCAGGAGAGAAATGTGTCCTGCCTCACTTACTGCACTATACTTCTCACTGCTTTGATGGTGTAACTTAGAGCAAGCTGGTGTTCAAGAGGTTTAGGGCTCTCTCTCAAGAGCTGCCTCTATCATTCTTCTTCCTCTGGACTTGTAAATCCTTAAATAGTCCTTTCTAAATACTTTGCTCACAGAAGTCTACTATACTTGCTCTTGAACTTTTGTCAATTTTCTAAACCTACATTATTTAATAAACACAAATACATCTCTTAGGATATTTAAAACACTCCAACATAGATAACCAGAGTTTCAGTGGGGATTTATGTTCATGCCAGCATGTTGAATGAGATATTTAATCTAGCAGATTAAAAACTAAAATACTGGAGCTTTCTGATGGCTTCTGAAGCAAAGAGTAGATAAGGATGCTCAAAAATCAAAGCATATCCAGACTATTGCTATTTGCACAAGCCATGTATTTTCTAACTATTTCTGTGCTTCATGGAAATACAGTTTATTTGCAGTAAAGCAGCTCTTCTTCCTCCCCTTTCACAACCCCTGGCAAAAGTAACATGTAGGCCTCTTGTATCTTCTGTCTGTATAAAACTGCAATGCTACTGCAGCTAAATTATACTTCAGCTCACTCCTTACTTCTGTTGTCCTCCATCTGCTCATTTCCTCGTGATTTTCAAATGCAAAACCTCTTTTCAGCATCCTGAGCACAACTGAAAAATGTTCAGTAGGTGGAACCGGTAACACCAGGATATTTCCTCTTCAAACCATGGCATAAACTTCTCATCTTGGCAATACGAAAACACCCAGATAAGTTACATGTAAAGCTGAGGTCAGATTCATGTTCAGTGTAAGTCAGTTCTGCCCTTCTGAAGTCCAGAGTGTGGTGATTTCTACCAGCTGTAGTCCTAGCTCATCTTTTCATAAAGAATAAACTTCTGAGCCCGTAGCTCCTCTCTGAACCCACATATATGTTAAACATATTGGCTCTCTTGTAACTTACCATCCTGTTGCTCCTTGGAGAACTCGATCTGTTGGAAGGAAATCAATCACAAAAAGTAGCTTAGGAAGGGGGGCCTGGGGGACAACCTGTTTGTTTTCTAAAGCATCCAGCTCAATCCACGAGTCATCTTCCAAAACAGAAAAAATGTGGCCTGTCAGGTGTGCAGAAGTAATGCAGATAGCAGAAGAGCTGTTAGTACTAGTGAATTTAGTTGTTAGACATTATGTTTCCCCTCGTACCCGTTGTTAAAGATTTAATTTTTATTTCACTTACCATTAATTTGGTCAGGAGTGAAGGACTGCAGTTGGAATGAAAGAGAGAGAGAAAAAAAAGAACTAGTACTGCTGAAAATGCACTGAGAGAAAGCAAATGGCGCAGAGGAGCTGAGCACTGTAATATCTGTCTTGCCTAATGTAATTGGGCCGTAGGACCTCAACCAGCAACATCCCTTGTCAAGATACATCGCCAAATCTATTAAAGAATCTACTGGAACTGGAGTTGTGGATAGAAGCAACAAAAATCTGAAATCTGTTAACTAACAAAGTCATTAATGTACCATTAGGTCATTTACTGTTGTAGTATAGACCTGTTTTATTAAGATGATCTGATGTAATACTGCTTAACAGGCTGCTTCTACGTTAACACAGAAATTAACCCAATCTCTTAGTTTGTGATTTAAATTTACTTTCTGACAGTACATTATGTCATAAAGTACTTAAGTATAATGTTTTACTATATAAAAATATTACTGTTTTCTTTCGCTACTTAGCAAGTTACATCCAATTAAAAAAAAAAAAGAATAAAACAACTATCAGACAGCAATAGCAAATTGTAACCCTTCTGTCTGAAGCTACAGGAGCCTCACATCTACCACTGCCTGGTGCAGAACTTGAGGCTTCTTGGGTAGCCTCACTTAGCCCTTTAGGTTTAAGGTGGAAAGCCAAACAAATCTAAACTGTTTTCTGGACTGTCCTTCCATCCCCTAGAACTAATTCAGCGAGAAGCCCGATTTACTTATGTACCACACACTGGCTCGCTGCTAGCCATTAGCTTTCTAGTGGACCCACCATGGTTGAGAGTTGGAAAAGCAGAGCAGCAGACGGGCTGGAGGGATTAGCTGAGAGGTCTGGAGAGTGGTCCTTCCTTCCTTTCCTTTCTTCCCCTTATTTATCCGGCGGTGCTGACGGCAGTGCCTGGATAAGGTGTCAGAAGGAACCGGTCCCTCCCCTTGGCGAGTTCTTTAGCTTTCTTAGGGCAAAGTGACAGGAGGCTCCGTGTCTTGATCGACATCTCATGGTGGCTATTTTTAGGAGGCTGGAGAGGGGCAGGGAGTGGCAAGCAGTAAGTTTGATTCACGTCAGCACTTTCTGGGTCCATACCGTTGAGAGATGAGGTTCCTTGTCCAGATCTATGCAGACTTCCTTATAGGGAAGGATTCTATTTCTCTAATAAGCTATAAAGTCAGTGAGCAAAGAGCGTTGAGAGTGAGAGGTGCCATGTGTTTGCCCAGCTTGGCTGGTTTTACACATGGTTTGCAGGTGGTGTCCTAGATGCAGCTGGATGGTCCTCAGACCTTCACTGGGCTTTGCTCAAACCCTTATATAGATAATACAGTGCTCAAGGTTACATGAGTGGTACTGTTGCTGCTTGTGATCCAGTTGTTGGCATGGAGTAGAATAATAACCTGTTGACAGAGGTGGCTTCTGACTCTGAAGCTCTTCCTCTGCACTGGTCATGTTTTTCAAATGTTGAACAACAAGGGAAAAATTACCTGTTTCAGACCCAACTGTGTTGGTAGGTTAGCGGCTGATGTGTAGATATACCCTGCAGGGCAGTGGGAAACTTGTGTTCGTAGTAGCTGTGCTCTCTCAAAGACTCTTCCTCTGTGGCTGGGGTTATGCAAGGCACCAGCATGCCAGGTTTGGAACTCACTGGAGTGGTGGGAGGAGGTGATGCAAAGGTTTTTGTGATTTGGCACCAAGGAAGAAGCTGTGTTTAGAAGCCAAGGCCCTCAAAAGGTTCTCTGAACTAGAGGAATGACTGTTCACTGGAAAGGGGTACTTGCTTTTTGGGTTGTAGAGTGGAGGGGTCACGGTGGGACTACAAGTAGTGGGTTTCTAGGTAGGCTGCAGGAGGTGGGGGCTGCAGCTTCTTCAGTAGCAAGGATGTAGTCTCCCAACATAGTGTCCTTCAAGCCCTGGTCAAATTCCTGAATTGATGCTGTGAGACATTGTAAAAGAATTAGAAAACTTTTTCCTTTCCTGTCACCTCAAGTGGGGCAAGAGTATTGTTCAGCTGGGGTGGGAATGATTGTGTGACAACAGACTCTGCTGCAAACTTAAATTGCCCTTCTAATTTATTTCCTTTGTTGAGCAATCACTGACCTGGTTTTCTGATGACAAAATGTGGTTAGTGAGGCAAACTTCCTCCCATAGCTCGCTTAGTTACCCTGAAGATAAGCATAACCTTTGTGAATATCTTTTTTTTCAGTATGTTGAAGGCTCTGAAAGAATCAAATCCAAGTAGACTTAGTGTTACTATTTTTCAGTGTTTATTTTAGCTGAACAATCAAAATATTTGGCTGGTTTTGAGACATTAGCTTTCTATTTAAAAAATCTAAAGGTAAAACTGCAAAGAATTTTCTAAGGCTGCTGTTTTAGCGGGAAAATATTCTGTCAAAATAGATTATATGTATTTTTGAGAAATATCAGTAAAATCAGTATGAATAATGTTCCACTGCCCATCCTTTATTTCTGGCTTTTTTTTTTCCTCCTATTTGTAATCTACTAGGCTCTGGGAACAGGGATGTATCCAGACAAAGTGTAGCCATGATCAGGTGTGGTTGCACAGAAAGGGGTTTGATGCTTTTGTCTGAATTAGCTAAGTTAGTTCAGCACAATGATTAGTACTGGTTGGGGCTGGAACTCAGAGAGAAAGCCAATATAGATCTTGGCCATCAGTCCCAATGCATTAATAGAGGAGCTCTCTGAAGACTTTGGCAGAGCTGAAATGTTGCCTGGGTCAATGCAGTGTGTTGCCTTTTGTGGAATTTTCCTTTTGCCCTCAGCCCTTTGCTCTCCAGTGCAGGCAACTGGGAGAAGGTCCCCTGAAAGCAAGATTTATTTTTTTTTTAAGGAAAACATTTTCTTACCTCAAGATAAACTTTGTGATTGGTTACAACAAAACTAATAAAAAAATCTTTAGATACTGAGGTGAAAATAACTGAGGCACATTTGTCTTTGGCACAGAAAAATGATACCTCGGTTAGCCATCTGGTGCAGTTTGCTGCCAAATAAATTGAGAGGTGTCTACATATAAACCAATCTTTTTATCATCTGATACTTGGTCAGATTTTAGATGAGGAACTAGTATTGTACCACATCAGCCCCTTATTACTGGTTCTCAAATAAAAGTGTACGAGATGGTGGTTTGATGGCGACAGATACTCAAATGTGGGCATGTTGCTTTCACTTGAATGAAGAATCACTCTCCTTTAAGCCAACAGGGTCTGTTGGCTTAGGGTCTTAAATGGTACTTGCTTTGTGTAAGGGCACCTACAAATTGCCTTGGTATACAAAGTATTTCAAACATTCCTTAAAACATTTCTGATTCTGTAAGGAGCTCTCATAAACTTCAGAAGGTGGACAGAAGTACTTTGCAGGGATCTGATCTGGTTTTGATCCTGGCAGCGTCCTTTGTATTTTCAGAGGACGAAGTGAATCTTGGGACTTTAGGGAGAATTTTGGAATTTAAGGGCATTTGGTTTAAAAACAAACAAACAAACAAAAAACCTAAAAAATGAATACAACACCACCGACACATCCCAGCAGAAATAATGAAAGCTTGGAGGAACTGCAACACATGGTAAGACCACAAGGCCCTATTTTTCTCTAAGTTGGCTTAGCTCCTCTTTACGGACAAAGTTATTACGCAGAAGGTTATCTGTGCCAAAGAAAAGGGTGTTGTGGTTGGGGATTTTCTTTTTCAGTTCTGTTTTAAAAGTTAAAGTATTTGCCTGTATAGTTTGTGATCACCTTCTAGTCATGTTGCTAGAGGGGGGCATTTTGACCAGGTCCCAGTTATATAGGGCAAGTGAGTTAGGGCTGTATACAACTCCACCACCAGCTAAACAGCAGACCCAACTCTGCACAAATCTGTATATCCAAATTATTGCTAGAGTTCCTAATTTCCCGAGAAACCACTGATTTGTGGGCCTTGAGCTTTGCAGTGTGGTGCTGTGCTAACCTCTTTAGGGTGGTGCCACCAGGAGAGAGCACAGCTGCATGACAGTTATGTGCTTACTGTAAATGTGTAGGTGTCTGGATAGCATGAAAAACCCTGGGAAAAGATGCTGCTGGGAGCAGAAGCATTCTTCGGGTGACTTATGGAGAAGGGAATTGTGTTATGGTCTCATGAGAGAGTTGCCATGTATTTCTAGGTACTGTCTCTATAGAAGAATGTATTGAATGTCATGGAAATGCAGAGATGAGAAAATTGGAGAATCCCCTGGGATACTTAGTGTCTAGCTTGCTATTCAAGCCTAGAAGGATTTTTTTTTTTCCAATTTTGGGTGAAAATAAGCTAAGATTGTGCTTACAACAGTTCATATGATGCCTGCTCCTTGATTAATACAGCTGCACATATTTTCTGGTAGACATCACTGAGTGCAGGATTACACAGCTCTCCAAGCCCTCTGAAAAGCAGGCTGTCATTCTCCCATCCCTCACCCTGGCTTGATAGCTTGTGCAATTGATGCCACAGACCTTAGAGAGGCTACTTCTCATTTAAGTAAGAATCAACAACATGATGGATTTAGCCTCATGTGTTTTATGAGGCAGAGAAACATTAGGAGCAGATGAGCTCTTGAGAAAGAGTTCTGTTCTGAGAACAGAGCTGCCTGGAAATACAAATGAGGAAAGAATAAAAACAGTCCCTGCTAATACAGGAGAGAAAATTGCATGTGAGAGATAACGTGAGTTTTGGAAGAATAGTTTCAATCCTCTTTGAGATTAACAGCCTTAACTGCAAGTTAATTTGAATATATTTCTAAGCATTCTGTATAACTTTACAGTTTGTTTACTCTTAAAGCTCGAAACTTCACTGCTGCTTTAGAGTTGTGCAAAACCTTTTGGATGAGTCTTGCCAATTACTTGGTGTACTCTTGTGAAACGTGCTCTGGCCACACTGTTGATCATACCTTTTTGAACAGGTTTCATTGTCTTCTGGGGGGGAAGTGCATTCAGTTGAGCTCATTTGTAAAAACATCCCTTTTCTATTTGCATTTAGTTTTGTGTAGATGTGTAATTGAGGGAGGATGCCAGAGGAAATGCGAGGCTGTGGAGCCCTGCTCCTGGAGGGATTTCTATTTCTTGTTGCAACATGCCTCCCCGTGGCAGTGTTAGAGTATTAATGTTACTCTAAGCTACTGCCACTTGACATTTAAGTGCTATTTGGCAAACCAGCCAGTTGAGAAGTGCTTTTTGGCGGTGGGTATAAGATGTAATAAAGTCTCAGCGAAGTGGTGGCAAACTCCCAGCTTGGTTGTTTCGTATCTCCTTACAGACAACTTCTTGCTTTACTTGTCATTGCCTAAATTAGTCACCACCTCCTTGCCTTAGTAACAAGATATTTGAGTTTATCTTACATATCTGTTCCAATCTTTCTGTGTGCTAAGGGGATTTAGAACACTATTTTAGAAATATTTTGGTGTTTTGATGTATTAGCTGGTCAGAGAAAGGCTCTGTCATACTACTGCTCTTAACACTTGAAATTACTGGGCTGAAAATGTCACTTTTTATATAATTTGCCTTAAATTCCACTCTTTCAACTGAAGTTTGTCATTCCCAGACCTTCCAAAGACTCTAAGTGTGTTTTTTTTTTTAAATGCTGCCAAAGCTGTGAATTTCTGAGAATGGAACTTGTGTTTAAAAAATAATTCATAATTTTTTCCCAAATATTTTTTCAGGTTAGCAGCTGTAAGATAAAGTGTCTGCTAATATATATGGACAGTCCCTACTTTTGAGGGACTCCTTGCTTAGCAGCACTTTAGGAACAAAATCAGGCAAAGTTCTTCTGAAAACTTTGTAAAGAGAACTAATGGCTTTTTCTGTCTTGCTTTTTCTAGTTTTCCTCAGTGTCCAAAAGGGATGTCTTGGTGTGTCGCTGTGTCTGATGTCCAAGTTGCCTGTCCTGAAAGACCTCTATGCCATGCCTTTCCCGTAGAATGATTTAGCAACTACCACTAGTGTGGATGTGGTATGCTTGGCAGGGTTCACAGAGACAAGGGATTTGGCTGGGGTTGCTCTGCTCAGGGGTGGATCCCAAGTGATGGTATCTCTGTGGTTAAAGCAGTAGCAGGAAGCTGGTCTGGCTGGTGTCAGATAGGTACCTTTACATCTCTAAGTCACTAAGTCTCTAAGTCTGTGCTTGTTCCTTTCCTACCTGAAAGGACACCTGTGACTGGTGACCTTGTCCAGGGGGTATATCAGTCCTAGAGTGGATTTCTAGAGTTGTCACTGGCATTGAATCGGGCTTAATCTGGAGGCTTGAGCCAAACATTTCAAGGAAAATCCTGCTAGTTCCTAAGAAAGCCCTTAGCCATGTGAGCAAAGCTACTGTTCACCTTCCTTTTCTCACTCCACAGCTTCATGTGGAGTTTGTCTGGAGCTCTTGGAGTGCTTCAGCTGACCTTTGCAGTTGGGCTTGCCTTCCAGCCAGAAGCCTTCTGCCAGTGCATTTTTAGTGAGTTTCTCTCTCTCTGGTTATATCCAATGCAATGTCTGGTCAGAGATGACCTACTTGAGTATTGAATGTGATAAGAATTAAAGACACTTGGAGAAACTACTCCCTTAAGAGCACTGCATTTAAAACCAAATGATCACACAAGTTTGCTTGCATGCAAGCAGGCTTTGTCATGCATCACACAGTTGGGCAAGGCCTTAACAAGTCTTTACTAGTTGCTAGCTTTTAGTCAGTTTTCCCCCTGAAAATATAGACAGCTTATATGCAGTTGGTCATGGTATAATTGGTGTCCTTGGATTTGGGTCTTTAAAACACCCCAGAGTAAACTTTGTGAATATTGCTTACACCATGGATACTTGCCAGAACTGTCTCTGATTAAGAGGATATGCAGGTGTATCCTCAAAGCAAAGGATCTGGTGTGACACCAGATCAGGGTGCTACACATTCGGATCACTATCAGGATTCGGGTCATGCAGAAGCCTATGGCACCAATGCACTCAGCATCTCCAGCACCTGGATCCCCAAATACTGCAGTTAATGCTGTGGGCATTGGCTCACTCCAAGGGCTGGTTGTGTGTGCTGGGAAGTACCCTTACATTTCCAGTAAGAGTACCCCATGCTTGGTGATAGGAACCAAGTCAGACAGATTCGGGCAATGTGAGCTTTGTCCCTTTCCCACTGCCTCAATTGCATAACCAAGCATGAGACAATCCTTGTTAATGTCTCATCCCAGTCATTGCAGACACAGCCCCATAGTAATGCTGCTCATCAGCTTGGTCTTTTTACTCGGGCTGTGTGGGAGAAGACAAGCTTGCTTTCTGGTAGTGTCCTTGGCCATGGTTTAACTCCAGTGTTCTTGGGGGTCTTTCAAAAAAATGACCATGTGGTCATTTTGTTTTTAAACATGGCTGTTTCCTGGTGGTAACTCTCAGATGCATCCATCACCCCGTTCTTCCTGTCTCAGTTATGATTTAATCTTTAACCTTTGTTGAAATCCAGGCCATGCTACTAATAAGGAAAATTGGAAATATAAATTTTATTTGGGAAGACTTGTGCAAGGAAGATTGTGTTCTGTTCCCTGAATGGGGGGAAGGGTCTTTATAATATAATTTAAAAAAAAAAAATATTTCTCTCTGCCTTGACTCTCTTTGGCTGTACTGTGAACCAAAGGTGAGCTGAGAAAAGGCTGAGTTTAGAGATTTGAGTTGAAGAGTTAGGTAGTCCTGTTAATTCAGGCTTATAGTCAATAGATGGTGCTCAAAAATAGAAGATCCTATACCAGATACTATTAGTACTAGGAAACTACCAAATATTTACTTTAATTGGGCTAAGTTAATGGGGAGGGGAGGTGGGGAGGACAGAATAGGGTGAAAGGCCCGTCATAACTTCTGATGGGGGCGGGCACTTTTGGGGTGCTTGCAGTTGCAAGAACCCAACTTGAAGCCTCTTCGGAAAGAAGTGCCTAACTTTAGGTACCCCAAGAGGCTCAGAAACTGCTTCTCTGAAAATGGGCCAAGCAGGTCATCAAAGGGAAGGGTACCACCAAAAGAATCACCACCTAAGTTTGTAAACTGTTGCCTTGTTTGTGTTTGATAGTGTTATCATTTCTGATGGGAATTTAAAATTAAGCATGTTGCCAAATGTGGCTTATTTGGCTGCTGTAGACCCTTATTAAGCAGCTCTATGCTTACCCACTCAAGCTCTAACAGTTAGAAGGGGCTTGGATAGCTCTTTAGAAAAGCTTTGCCTGTTGTGCAGCTCCCCAAATCACTGTGGCAGTGCAGCCTGGCCTTCCCAGTCATATCTTGCTAGCAGGAAGCTCTGGTATGGCTGCTAATTGCCCTGAGGAGCTGAGGGGAACCTACTTGATGTCCTTGTATCAAAGGGATGAATGCTTGAACTCTGCACCTCATCGTTCAGTGCAAAGATCTCCAAGACAGGATCATTCACTGACTTCCTGGCTCCAAAGTTTTGCTGGAAATGGTGCTGTGGTTTTGGGTTGTTCGTTGTTGTTGTTTTGTTGTTGTATTGTTTTTGTTTTTTTTTTATCATGCTGATACTTTGGTGGCTGAATGGAAGGATTCAGGATTAATTAATGCTAATAAAGGGTTAAGACTCAGAAAATTTTGACTCCTGGCTGTTGTGTCTCCCAGGCAAGTCACTTGTACAAGATTTTGTTTCACTTCACTACCAGAACTCTCAAAGGGTGAAAAACGATAACCCAGGGTGTCTGGCCGGGACCTTAAGGGATTGCCCAGTCCCTGCCCCAGCCCCAAGGCAGGATGACAGGCACCGTGGTTTGTTCTGGTGCCCTCTCAGAGCCTGGCACTGGAGGTGCCACTATCTGCCTGGGCAGCCCTTGAGTGATATGAGGTTTCGGGTCAGAGAAGAAGATCAGCGATTGTAGGGACATGTGTCACCCTCACAGGCAGTGTGGGGTTCTGCATCAGCTTTCAGCTGAGTCTGTGTGGTTGGGTAGACCCCCCCCTCCGTGTTGGGGGGGGGGCTCCATCTTCCCTTGCAGCTCCTCTGAGGAACCCTGCTCCTTGCCTGTTAAGGGCATGACAAAGAGTGGAGCAGATACTTATAGAAAGATGTATGCAAGTGATAACCATGCAGGGCAGGGGCTGTGTGCCCACTGGGTTGCATGGTAGTCCCATCGCCTCCATCGCGCTGCTCGTGTATTCGTTTATTTGCAAAGAGGAACAGAAACACTTACGTGCTGCTGTTAGTGCTAACATAATGGTTTTGTCTTACTAGTCCAGGTTTTCTCACCCTTCAAAGAGGAAAATATTTTCTCTGATACTATCTTTCCAAAGAAAGAGGATCCAGGCTGACCATCTTCTGTCATCAGTGTGAGCGTGACAAAACCCGGAGCATTCTCGCTGTGCTACCAGTATGTATTTCCTGCCCTAACAGAGAGCTCTCTGGATAACGGACTGAACCGCAGGGATGCCTCAGACTGCAGCTTGCCATTTTTTAGCTGGCAACATACTATTAAGTCTATTTATGTAAAGATAGATTAGCTAGGATCACTGGAGTTGAAAATTCTATTTTCTCCTAATGAACTGGACATAAAGTGCTATCAAACCATATTAAATTATTTAGTAGGAAATCTAGCTTATGTTCCCCTTTATCTCTAGGGATGAGTGAAAAGTGAGGTCTAACCTAATTTTCAGGCAGTGTTCTCAAAAACAGCAGGATTTTTGTGTAGCCTTTACTCCGATCACTACTTCAAGTGTCTTTTATATTTCTCTCATTCCTGTCTTGCTTTGCTGGTAGATTTGCCTTCAGTCTTATGAGAAGCTACATACTGCTTCAGAAAAATACTGACTGCTGATAGTGAAGTTTCATGAAGTTTAATTTTCACAAAAATGCGTCATGATCCTGGGATCGGGTGTATTAAGATACCTGAAACAATGTATTATGAGAGGAAAATTAATAGGTCATATTAGGAGCCTTTGTACTCCTCTTTTTTTTTTTTTTTTTTTCTTCTCAGTAATAGGCACGATTCCATATGTAGAATTTAGCAAATTGGCCCTGGGACCAATCAGCTTGTCAGGTAGGGGGAGAATAACTATTTATAGTCTTATCCAGAGAAACTGGTCTGTCTCTTCACCCCTTCAAATGCTTAACCTCCCTCTCATCTTTCCGAAGTAAAGAATTTCCCAACATGGAGGCGTTTTCTTTGAAGGGTCAAGGCAACAATCAGTGATGTCAGTTGGCATGCAAAGGCTAAAGACAGTATGATGTCAAATGGAAGTGCAGTCAGAGGAAAACCTCTGACAGACTCTTACTCTTTGTTGCTTCCACTTTGCAGCAAATTGCAAATTCTGAGTAAATATGTAAAGGTGAGAGGAAATCATTGGCAATGCTTCGATCTGTGGCTTTTAAACTCATGGTCTCTATCAGTGTTGTACAGTGTAAGTGAAAACAGATGAAACTGCAAAATCTTTTCTATTTAAAACTTGTTTTGGTCTGTTTTTAAAGGTAAGCTATGCTGATCTCAAAACATGTGACCAAGGAGTCATCAGGTGCTTGCAAATATTTGGAAAGGAATGTTGTGAGGAAACTGCAAAATTAGGTTTTGGGTTTAGTACAGTGCTATGGGAAAACAGTGCTTTTCAAGTTTGAGTAACCCCTTCCTGTCCTCATGCACCTACTTCAGGGTTTATCTTTAGGGGCAGTGGTTGTTTTTTCCCCTTTAAAATTCAGACTTATCAAACTGCCCAGACTAATTCTGCTTCTGTAAAAAGTTTTGAGTGCCACACTCCAAGATACTTTTAAAATCACCAGGCTTTTACTTTTGTGTTAAATCATGCACCATGCCTTACAGCCCTCCAGCTACTGAAACAATCAAAAGCTCAGGCAGGTCAGCAAATCCATGGGCTGAGGTTACTCATTCATTTCACCGCAGTCCCCAAACTGGACCCAAACCCACGCAACATGTCGCAGCAGGTCTCAGCCTGGACTCTGCTAAGCTGCCCCCGCTGGGCCCGCGATCGGCACACGTTCTCGTTTACCTTGATGCTCTTCAGATCGATTGCGGGCTCTTTGGGCTTTGCCGGTGCGGGCGCAGGCGCTGGTGCGGGTGCTGGAGCGGGTGCTGCCGCTGGTTTCTTTACATCCTTCTTTGGTGCCATTTTGTGTTGCTTAAACTTGAAAGTAAAGGTGCCCCCTCAAAATAAAAAAAACTTTAAAAACCCCCCCCAAAACACCAAAACCTTAAAAGTGATTCCCAGGAGAGCAGTGGTCAGAATGAGCTACAGCCTGTGCCCTGGAGGTGGACCCAATGTGCTAAGCTCTATAAGGGCATATATATATTTCACTTAGTGCCTTGTACAGTCTTGACACATGCAGCTGGATTGGACAGCTTGCTAATCAAGGGGGATGTCATTCCAGCTCAAGCTATAAATGGAATATAAGAGTTCAGAGCTTCATTAGATCAAGGGACTTCAATGGCTGTTCCCCCCTTCCCCCCCACCTTTAAAACCCCAACCATCTCCCTTGTAATTTTTTTAACGTGTGTGAAGGAGAGGGAAATATGACAAACTCAGTTTCAGATCTGCCACTGACATTCAGGCACGGATTGAGCAGTCGTTTTGCTCATCAGAATTTGTGTTCTGCTTAAGTAATAAATCTTTTTTCTTTCCTTCCCTCCCCCTTTCCCCCACGCCTGTGTAGCACTTCAGGAGGATTTGGTTTCAAGCAGGAATTTTGACTTTCATGACTGGGAAGCTCATCAATTTCCAACCTCATTTGTCTCTCTCCCCACAGCCCCTCACTCCTCCTCTGCTTCCTCCTTTTACAAGGAAGTGTTGATCAAGCAAAGGCTTTGGGTGTTTAAAAATAAAGCAGACAAGTATGGAAAACACAGCAGTACCTTCAGCTGCCAAGGCATCTCTCCTAGACCCTGAATGTCTTTCAGCTGTTCTTTACCATTCCTTTATATCATGTTAAGACTGTGTTTAAAAATGAAAACTGCTTCCTTTTAATCTTTTTTTTTTTCCCTTTGATCTTCTCTTTTCTCTTCTAGGGACAAGCTGTGCCCTGATAGAATGGAGGTCAGCTGGATATTATCTTTTCCCACACAAAAGATTTCCTTTTGTAATGTGTTTGATTGGAAACTAGCCATAAGGCAGAGGGAGGTACTTCTGGTTTCTCGTTATTTGCCTGTTGCCTGTCTTGTGTCCCTCATTTATCTACCTTTTGGTCTCCTGATGGAACTCCCTACTCACCACGTTCTTCAGGAGCAAAAAATCACAGGAGAAAACATTTATGGGTTTTAGAATCATAGAATGGCTAGAGTTGGAAGGGACTCCCAGAGGTCATCTAGTCCAACACCCCTGCAAGAAACAGGGACACCCCCAACTAGATCAGGTTGCTCAGGGCCTCATCCAACCTGGCCTTGAATGTCTCCAGGGATGGGGCATCCACCACCTCTCTGGGCAACCTGTTCTATTGCTCCACAACTCTCACAGTAAAATATTCCACAACCTCTCTGGGCAGCCTGTCCCAGGGCTCTGTCACCCTCACGGTGAAAAAATTCTTCTTGATGTCTTGTAGAAGCATCTGTGCCCAAAGAAGCCAAAGCCCTGCCTGGAGCTACCAGTCCCTGTGACGTGAATCCATACCCCAATCCTTCTGAGGGATCAGGGGTGGGACTGGGGAGCTGGGATGGGTTTTTGGGGAGCTGGATGGGAAGGTTGTGTGGGGAACAGGGAGGCTATTTGGGTGAACATAGATGGCTTTGGAGGCGAGGGGGGGATAGGGCTAGAATGGCTTTGAAGGTCTGGGTAGAGCTTCCTGTCTTCATGGCAACACTGGAACCAGTTCTGTCAGCTGTGAGTCTCAGAGCCACAGCGGGAGCCTCAGACCCACAGCTGGCTGCTCCACTCCCTCTCTGGCTGCCCCAGAGCCACATCTGAGCACCGAATGCCATGTCCCTGGAGAACACCCAACCCACTGTGGTGCCAGCGGGCCCTGAGCACTACTGCCCACTGAGCACCTTAGGGACAGGGACCTTTGGTGTTTTTGCCCAGGCTCTGCAGCGCAGCAATGGTGAGCTGGTGGCCATCAAGGCAGTAGCAAATGACACTCACAGCTGGATGGAGCAGAATGAGCTGTGGATGCTGTGCTTGCTCCACCAGAAAGGTGCTGACAACTCGCCCATCATCCGCTTGCTGGACTCCTTCAGCACCTACTTGGTCTTTGAGCTCCTGGAGAGAAAGCTCTTAGACTTCCTGAGAGAAAAAACAACTTCACGCCACTACCTGTCCAGCACATCCGGACCATCGTGGTGCAGGTCTTGGAAGCACTGGTGAAGCTCCACGAGCTGTCCATCATCCACACGGACATCAAACCAGACAACATCATGCTGGTGGATCACGCTCGCCAGCCTTTCCGGGTCAAGCTCATTGATTTCGGCTTGGCTCGCTTCCTCAAAGACTTGCAGCGGGACAAGGATCTGCTCATCCAGGCGCGCGGTTACCGGGCACCAGAGATCTTCCTGGGCTTGCCATGCTTGGAGAAGGTGGACATCTGGTCTGTGGGCTGCGTGTGATGGCCGAGCTTCACCTGTGCTCTCCGCTCTACCCCGGTGTCAATGACTTTGACCAGATCCGCCACATCTGCTCCACCTTGGGTCTCCCAGGTGGCAGGCTTCTCCACACCGCCCACAAAACCGGCTGCTTCTTCCAGCGGACGCCGTTTCCCCACTGGCCCTGGCAGCTCAAAGCACCACCTGAAAAGATGCCAACCCAAAAGGAGAGCAGAGAGTACAACTTCTCATCCTTGGACCAGCTGGCCAGAGTCAACATCAACCCGGTGGTGGTCAGAATCGGGAGGTGCAGGCCGGCCACCAGGACTTGTGCAATGTGGTGGGCCTGCTCAAGGAGATGCTCACGTGTGGGTCACCCAAGAGGATGGGGCCCAGTGCTGCGCTCGCACACCCCTTCTTCACAGGGCAGCACTGAGCTGCCACCACCACAGAGAACACCAACATCCAGAAGGCCACCAGCCAGAATGCCACCACTGAGACAGCCACCATCCAGACAGATGCAGTCCATTTGCCAGAGCCACTTGCCGCCCCTGAGGACAAGAGCCACTGGGAAGACCAATAAGTGCCCACTGACCCCCTGAACGGTACCTAGCACCACTGGTGTCACCAGCATTCCAAGAGGGACACAGCTCACTGTCAATTGGTGGTGGTGTCTTCCTTTAGACGTGACTATTGTGACCAGACTGATGACACCGCAGATGGGAATGTGCCTGCAGGATCACACACATCGTCCCTAGGAAAGGTACGGACGCAGCCTTGGGGACACATGGCGACCAGGGGTTCTTGGCTGTGGGACACCGAGCACTGAGGTGCTCTAGGGTGGCTACAGCACCATGGGGGCCGCTCACCATTTCTCCACACTCTTCCCCCCCCGCAGGGAGTTCCAGCAACACAGTAGGAGCCAACTCCACCGCAACACCTGGCTCCACACCGGAAGAGGAGAAAGCAGCCGGCAGCTCACTGCGTCCAGAGCTCCCAGAGGGACACAGGACACACACTTTAGTCTCAGGCTTAAGGATAGGGTTAGGCTTAATGTTTGGATTAGGGTTAGGAATAGGGTTAACTTTAGGTATATGGTTAGATATAGCATCTAAATTCCCCCAATAAATTACTTCCCAAAGAAAAGGAATTTCAAAAGTCACCCAAACACTAAACACACATGAAAGATTTGCAGGCTCAGCAGAAATTAAAAAAAAACCCAAATTATTTTCTTTCTGTTTTGCATTGGCCACGAGTGAACTGTGTCCTCGGTTGAGGAAAACCTACTTTCTACATTTACTTAGTTGATTTTAAAGCAGGAAACAGATGGGATTATTTGCAATCTACCTCCTTTCAACTTGAAAAATTCCCATCAGCTTCAAGCAATGGGAAACAAGGTCAAGGGAAAAGAAAATCAAACAAGTAGGATCATTTACAACTATCTATGATGATGCCACAGCACTGAAGGCACCCCTAATAGTACAGCTCCCACACCAGCCTCATCAAGACTATGATCCACAATGGATCCCCTCAGCTGGATGACTGAGGCAAAGCCTCAGGAAGCCAGAAAGGACCTGACACAATTACAGTACAAGTTAAGAACCACAGAATCCTACAGTGCTTTGGGTTGGAAGAGTCAAGCTGGTTTAGCACAGCAAACCAGCTTCTAACTCTCTTCTCTGATGGTTCCTTTGGATCCATATGATTGAGCTTTTCCACAGAAAAATCTGGTACTGCTGGTTGTTCCTCTCTTGTCCAGCAATCTTCCTTGCATTCATTTTCCAGGCTCCTGAAATTCTGTGTTAGTAAGTGCAGGGCTTCTGAATTTGTATCTCATGAACTACACTGTGGAGTGTTTTGTAACAAGAAATTTAGAGCCTGAAGGCCTAGACAGACACTTTGCATCCAAGGTCTGGCAGGTTATCCAAGCACTTGTTTTATAGATTAATGTGTTTTAAGGAGGATAAACTTACAAAAAAAAAGCACACCAAAAGAAAGGGATGAGGGTGGCTAAAGGTGTAGTTTTCATGTAAGAAAACTTGGGCTCAGAGTTGCTCTTTGCTACGTGACCTTGAGCAAGAGATGTTTTGCAAGTTGAGTCATCTCTTTTGAATCAGTGACCTTATATTAATGTATACGATAGGGCACCTTGGCTCAGTCCCTGCTTTAGAGAACATAGACCAGGAAAAAAATATTGCTTCCTTTTCCCACCTCTAGTTTGTGGATGCTTTGGGACAAAGAGCCTGTGATTTAGGAGCTCTGCTGGCTGCCTTCAAAGTGTTTGGTGGAGGGATCCCTGTACTGCTGGGTCTGCCTGGGAAGGCGATGGAGTGGCCTCTCCTGCTACACTGCAGGTTAGCAGGAGCCTATGGGCTATCATCCCTGAGGGCCCTGATGAGGGCATCTCTGGTGACACTGATGTCTTGCAACACACAAACCAAACTATAGAAAAATCCACCAGTGGAAGTGGATCCTGGAGGCATAACTTTGGTGGAAGAAAAATTTTTCTGCATCTCTACACCTATGAGAATGTTAAGCAATTGCAAGAATGAACTGGTGATGATCTAATAATTTCTAACATCACCTGATATTTACAATGAAATGTCTGAAATCCAGCATCAAATATATTTGAAAAGGAAGGCAAGTTTTCAGAAACGAAGCATGAACTTAGGCCACACTGCAGAGAGCAAGTACTAAGAATGCAGATATGCCTGGACATACTGCATGCTGCCAGTGGGAGGGTTGATGAGGAGCTGCCACTAAATAATTGTATGTTGATTAGGTGAGAAGACAAATGGGTGCAGAGGAGGAGGATGGCAGGTTCTATTTCATTTGCTGGGTTAAGGATTTGGATCCAGTCAGTTTTCTGGGCTTTGGAACAGGACACCATGGGTTTATCTACCTGGAAAGAGTAAATGTGTCCCAAGAGTATGAGAGCATGTTGGGGCTGTCCCTAGGGAGCAAAGTCAGCCCAAGTGATGCAGAGCAGACATTTCCCTGTACTCTTGTATGTGATGTGCTGTCTGCAGGCTTCTGATGGTGTCGTGCCACCTCACCCTGGGGTGCAGAGCCAATTCCAGGGCCTGCAGCGGGAAGGCTGCTCCTCCAGTTCCAGTCGCAGCTTTATGTGAGCAGGAATACTAGAGGAAACCCCCAGCTCCTCCCCGGGGCTTGCTGAGATCCACTTCTAAGGAAGCAGTGGCAGCTGGGGATGAGAATGATCAGTGGCATCTGCCTTGTTGGGCACACAGTGCTTGGGGTGTGCATGGATTCCTCTCTTCTGCAGACGTGAGTTAATGGAAGAGACACGTGTTTTCCACCTGGAGTATCGACGTGATACTTTATGACTCCTCTGAAGAGGAGTGTGCTGGACTGCATTCCCTGTGCAATTTCTCTTAAGTCTCTGTCTTTCTGGTCTAGATTTAACAAGATGGTTCTGTCTTAGTGTTTCCTATAGCTCAGGGAGTCAGGCACCCCTCCAGGATGAGGTGATAGTTTAAATCCATTTAGTGAAGTAGGAGATTAGATCTCCCATATTTCAGGGAATCCTGTGACCGAACTGTTGGATGGAAGAGTGAGTGCTGCTGCTTCTGCGTTGTTTCACAATTAACTCCTTGAGATAGTTGCCTTTTGCTGTCTAAAATGCCCAAAAATGCAATCAACTTCCCATTTTGCCAGTAACTTAAAAATAAGGTACTTGTTTTTTCATTATCTACATAAGAACTTTATTTTCCTTTTACATTTTTGATATGTTCACTAAGCCACACATGTTATAATGACTGCCCAAAAGATGTTTTGACCAGTTTTGCTGTTACTTGCAGTGTTGCTTGGGGTCAGAAGTTAAAGAAATCTTCTTCTAGGGTACATTTGCTCAGAAGAGTTGAGAATAGTGGTTTCCTTCTGGGCATTTTACGATGTTCAAGGTAGCCAGGGCAGCCAGAGGGCTGGTTTAGGAGGCCACAGAGGAAAGAGATTGTTTTTAGGCAAGATCATGCTAATCTACATGCTTCTCTGAGTGCCTGCTTCAGATGAGTTTTCCTTGCTTTGTTTTGTGAAACCTTTGGGAAGTTCATCACAGATGCTGGATCAAGCAGTGGAGGAAATGGTGTCAGTCACTCAGAAGGCTCAGGTGGGAGTTTGCTTTTAGGCAAGGTGTGTAACACTGAGAGTACAGACAGTGTTTACAAATATCAAAGGACAGTCAACCTATTCCAGAGCCTTCTCTTGCCCCATGTATGCTTACCTTCTGTCATTTCATCTGTTTGAAGTGCTCTTTCACAGAATCAGAGTTGTAGGGGCTGGAAGGGACCTCCAGAGATCGAGTCCAACCCCCCTGACAAAGCAGGTTCCCTAGAGCAGGTCACACAGGTCGGTGTCCAGACGGGTCTGGAATGTCTCCAGAGAAGGAGACTCCACAACCCCCCTGGGCAGCCTGTTCCAGTGATCTGTCACCCTCACTGTGAAGACGTTCTTTCTCACATGAGTGCAGAACCTCCTGTGCTCCAACTTGTGACCATTGCCCCTTGTCTTGTCCCTGTGATCAACTCCTGTCTGACACCTGCTGCTGCTAAATATTTGCTGTGTTACGCCTCCAAAGGTTGGGTGGCTGCAATGTCAGCAAGAAAAAATGTGACCGAATATGTACAATTTGGCAAGCAACAAACTTTCAGAAATGCTACAATGGTTTTGAGCTGGGCCCTGGTAAAACCGCCTACTTTATCCAGCCCTTAAGTGGGAAGTGATCCTGTTATCCAAAGTTAAGTTAAAGGAAGTACATGAGAAATCACGGGGAAGCCTTTTGAACACAAAAAAGGGAGGTTCACTGAAATGCATGGGAATTATGTTTTTTTTCTGACACTAGTTAGGTTGTAAAACTTGTTGCTGGGGACACTACTTGAGGCCAAGAACCTAATAAGGTGCACAAAGGAACTGGGCATTTATCAAGATTATTGAAGTTGGTATAATTTGTAATGAGTTTAGAAGGAATATATAATCCCTTTCGCTGTGCTTAAGCAGCTCTTGAACTGATAGAGGCTGGGTGCATTTTCCACACCAAGATGCTGCAGAGATCCTTGTACTCTCTTAAACATGTGGTTCTGGCCATAAAAAAAAAGAGATTAGTGTCTTGTCTAGACTGCTTGTCTGTTTGATTCTTACATCTTTCACCACCGGCTTAAAGTAACAAGCCAGGGACCTGCTGCCAGCAAACTCTCTCGGGATCTCCGCTTCAGGCTGTAACGCTGACGCTGTGCAACAGGGTGCCTAATTCATCGACTAATGTGTTGGCTTTGTCGGTGCTTGCAGTGTGCAAGGCACTTCTAACAGCAAAGCCATTCGCTGTCCAAGATGTGCACAGCTGCAGGACACACTGATAAACTGTGGAAACTTGTGCAGGAGAGAATTGTGTCCAATAAATGGCTAGGTCAGCATGTTTCAGGGGTCTTAGTCCAACGAGGGTGTCTTGTCCTCAGGAAGGTGGTCTGGGAGCAGGGCGCAGCCTGTTGAGGACACCTGGAGGTGACTGTGCAGGAATGTCGCCAGCAGACATTCAGGGCTGGCACCATGGTGGTGGGAAATAGGGCAGTGATGGACGAGCGCTGTAGTCAGCATTGGATAGCTGCACAAAGGTTGGGCTGCGGGCACAGATGAAGGGCTCTGCTGGCTCGAGGGAGGCGATGGGTGTGTTTTGGAGGGAGCATTCGCCTCTTGGCTCCAAGAGCTGCGGAAGGCGTCGGTAGCCTGAGTGCAGTCAGGAGCACGCAGCAGCCAGAGCTGTGTGGGCTGAAGGCAAACTGTGCTGCAGGAGTAGGCGAAGGAATGAGCGTCTGGAGAGGCGAAAGAAGGCACCAACTGGTGTGCTGCTTATAGCTTACGGCTGACTTCGCGCTTGTGCCAAATTGCCCTTCTGCTCAAGGTTTTCTAATTCTGTCCCAGACCATGTCAGCATCCCCCAGCAACTGGTAGCGAGACATACAAGGCGTTCCTCAGCCCGCGAGCGGCTCGGTCACCCCTTTCCTTGCTCCAGGAGGGCTAACGAGGGGGAGAGCAGCTTCCTGAAGGTGTGCCTGCTTCTCGGCTCTACGGGGTGACTTGGGGGTTGCTTCCTGGGACAGGCTGCCCAGAGAGGGCGTGGAGTCTCCTTCTCTGGAGACATTCAAGACCAATCTGCACACGTTCCTGTGTGATCTACTCTAGATGATCCTGCTTGGGCATAGGGGTTGGACTGAGTGATCTTTCGAGGTCCCTTCCAAATCCTAACATTCTGTGTTTCTGTGATTCCTGCTCACATTTAGGCTGCTCATCTTCCCAATGCTATTGTTCCCTGAGGAAGAAACAGTGTCACCCAAGTGCTCTGCAGTTTGCTTTCCCCTCTCCTGTAAAGCTTTAGTTATATGTTTTTTTGGCACCTCAGTTTCTTCTGCATGAGCATCAGTTTATATATCACTGAGCAACCAGATTCTGAAATGCAAGTGCCTGGCTAAATGTAACCAAAACGTGTGTGAGCTGGGCTGTGCCTGGCTCCTGTTGCCCAGTTCCTTTGGCAAGAGCTGTAATTGAGGTGGGATGTGCATCCCAAATCCCACCAGGCAGGACTCTACCAAGGAAAGCACTAGCTCATGGGTCTGGAGGGGACTCTGTAGTTTTAAACCAAAAGGTTAAGATGCTAATCTCGGCAAGATTGCTCACCCTCTATAGGATAAAATTCCTTTGGTGCTGCTTTGGGCAAGTGGGATTTCTGTGGCTTGGGGTCCCAGCAGTCTGGGTGTGAGCTGCCTCTCACTCATTCTCTTTTACCTGGTACGTGAAGCAGAGGGATGAAACTGCTGCCTATTTAAAGTTAACTCTGTCTTTCTCTGGTCCTGTTCTAATCTACTAGGAGATGGTGTGAAAAGGGCATTAAAGGATAACTAAGTATATGGCACAGAGTCTGTGTAATGCATGGGGCATTAACCTCTTTTTTTTTTTCTCTGTGTCATATTTTACATCAAATGCTTCAGAAGGCCAGGAGTCAGCCCAGGATCACAGATTCTTAGAATGTTAGGAGTTGGAAGGGACCTCAAAAGATCATCTATTCCAACCCCCTGCCTGAGCAGTATCATCTAGACTAGATCACACAGGAATGTGTCCAGATTGATCTTGAATGTCTCCAGAGAAGGAGACTCTGCAATCTCCCTGGGAAGCCTGTTGTAGGTCCAAAGGCCAAACTGGCTGGTGGGTTAAATTCTGCGGATTTATGTTAGGAGTGGTCTGGACTTGAAATCTCTCAAAACTCAGAGAAATTTAGGAAATTTTAGGAAATCCAGTGCTTCTTTTTCTCTTTGGCTATCACTGAGACTTCTGATGATGGAAAGTATGGGTAGCCCTCAAGACCCAACACTTGGAGACAACGCATTTTCCGTCCCTGTCACTTTAAACCCTGTCTCCATTAAGCACGTGGTCTGCATTTACTTCATTACCAAATGCCCAGATACCTCAGAACATGTTGGATACACTGGAACACCCAGCTTTCTCATTGCATGCACAGATCTTGCTGTTGTGTTAGAATGTAAGCAAGCCTTGAGATAGCCCAGCAAGAATGAAGCTGTAGGAAATAGTTTTTTGGTGGGTTTTTTTTTTTTTTTTGCTATTTTTCTACCAGTAAATACTTTGAGTCTGTGGAACTTCTATAGGTTTCAGATAATGCTTGTCTGTTTTGAAACATATTCATGCAGATGATATGCTTTGGGAAGAGAGGTCTATACCTACACTACCATATGATTAGTTGTGCTCTGTGCGTGTGTGTATGTGTATATATATATATTTAGGGAACTATTTAAAGAGCATAAGTAGTGTTGCCAAGGCTTATTAAGTCCTGATAGAGATTTACATGACTATCTTGAATATAATCCATGCTGTAGCTGAGTGAACACAAATGAGTGTAAAGCATTTGATGAACTTCCTTCTTGTGAATCCCTGTGGGAGTGTTTCTGAGCACCCCGTGTGCTTTCTTAATGTGTTTACCACTACCTGTAAAAGTAGCTGCATGTAAAGAATTGATAGGAAATACAGAGCTGGCGTGTTACCTCTTACTCTAGCAGGACTTTTGTTCCTGGTCCTGTGGCTGGAGAGGTGTCCTCCATGCTGTGGACAGAGGAGGCTGCAGACAGGGCCAGGCAGAGTTTCCTTGCATTCCTCTAGCAGTCAGGGGTTACAGAGCCCTCTTTTAGAAATGTCACACAGTGATGATGTGAGTCCCTTAATGCTTTTAATGGGAGAGGGGAGACTCAGCAGCTAGTTATGCTGCAGCCTAATGGACCAGAGCACATAGCAAGCTGCCAGGAGCTCCTAGCAGGAGGCAGGAAGGTCTTGCCACTGGCAGCAGCACACTGGATAAACCTGGCCAAGCTGTGATGGATCTTGGTCCTTTGTTGGGCTTGTAAAACCTCGGGAAAGTTGAAGCTGGTTGTGGGAGCGAGCCTGTTTGGGGGGCAGTGATGCCTATGTATGCAGTGCCTCTCCTCCGGGATCTGTCGGGTAGCTGTGCTGGCTTTCTTTAAAGAGCCCGCTGCTTCTGGGCACCTTCTTTAGCTGTGGGGAGGCAGGCGCTGGTGATGCTCGAGAATGCCGGCTTGCTTCTCATGTGACCTATGAGGTCAGAGGTGTTAGCGGGATCCACACAGTGACGCTTGCAGAAGGCACTGCTGGACCTGGGACCTGGAATCCTGTGGGCTTGGGGGTGGTGTCCATGCAAAGGCTGATGGGGACCCCTGAGCAGGACCCGCTGGCTGTAGGGAGTGACTGAGCCCCCCAAAGTCTTTACGAAAGCTTTGTGTGCCTGGTGTCTGTGCCTCTGCCTCCACCTGCAGTTCTTTTCACTGCTACATTTAAAGATGCCTTTTCATGTAAGATGCACATAATCAGGGTTTGGAGGGCCACCTACAGAGTACCATACTGGCAAGGCTTATTTCTATTTCAGCTGCTTCAGCTTGAGTAGCTGAAAAAAAAAACACTTGTGTTTTTTGGGGGGTTTTTTGTTTGTTTTTTTTTTCTCCTGCTTGTTAAACTTCTGTCAAAGTCAGTTGCTATGCAATATGAGATGACTTCAGAGCTGCCAGTGAGAGGCTGATGATGTGCTTATGAAAACTGTTACCCCAAAGGTAGTTCAGTTACTCCTATTAAAGTATGGAGATTGTTATCCCAAAGGTAGTTCAGTTACTCCTATTAAAGTATGGAGACTGTTACCCCAAAGGTCAGTAACTCCTATTAAAAATTTTTGTCCCAGTCTCGTCACTCCTGAGCAGCTCTGTTAAGGAGCTGGACCTGCTGCATGTGTATGTGCAGATGTGACTCTCAACCATTTCTGCTTACACAAGGTTATTTCTGCCTTTCTCCTTGAGAAATATTTGATCATAGAAGTGGGAACAGCAAGTTCAGCTGGACCCTAAGTGCCAAAGCTGATTTGGATGACTGCTTTTAGCAAGGACAGATTAAATGACAGTGAGAAGTATGAAGTCCTCACTTCTGTAGCTTTGAGTCCTCTGAAATAGGTGGGAGATCAGGTCCTGAAAGGTGGCGCTGCCAAGCAAGAGCCATCGAAACAAACTTCTTTAAATTAGTTGTGCCACCCTTTTATTTGTCAGTGGCCACATTTGAAAAGATTTACCCTTTTATTTCAGCATATGGATGTTGAGTTTTGGGTTTGTCAAAGATGGGCAAACTTAACTATTCACAACAATTAATCAAGACTGTCCAGATTTTAAGTAGATCACATGGTGGTTTTGTTTCCTGCCTGGTTTGTCTTAACTCTCAGAACGTGATGCTGGCAGAAAACTTCTGCAATAAAAAGTTCATCTTTAGTTTTGAGTTAATATTTTGAAAAACTTCTCATTAATTCCGTTTACTTTACAAAAGGCTTTTGCCAAAGAATATACAGTATTTCTGCAAAATGCAACTGCTTTAGAAGTTCAGGTGTGTGTTTTGTAGCATCTCTCCCCCCCACACACACCCTGTATACAACAGTGATGTCCATGAAGGGATTTTGTGGCTCTTAGAAAAGTCAGACAAGGTTTTTATCTCTCGCGTAGAAACAGAGCCCCAGTTTCTGGTATTTACCCACTATTGCAGCCATAGTTGGTGGCACCTGTAATGTCCCAAGAGAGCAGAACTCCTGTAGTGTTGTGCAGCTGGTTTGATAAAGCAAAGCAGGGTTGGCTTCGTCACAAGGATCACAAAGGTGGCCTCTAGGTCGCTCTTTTTCCTTTTTGGATGTGTCTGTTGCTGTGGGGCGTTTCTGCCTGGTGGGTACAAGGGAATGTTTCATTTTGGCTCCTCTTTGTGTGTTTTGTGTCTGATCACCTGTTGGTTTTGTGTCCTGGTAGATGGCTAAAGTAAACAACTTGGCTGAATGTTTTAATACTTTCATCTAGTGATAACATGAAACTGTATGTTCTGTGATGAATGCAAGCCCGGGTTCTTCCTTCAGAAATTGTTGTGAAATCACTTCACATGTTTATTTTGATTTGCCCTGGGAATATTACATACAGATAATGATTGACAAAGATGTTTAACTAAGACTTCTTTTATTGTGCTTAAGTGAATTAGCAGGGGCAAGGCAGCTTGCTGAGAAATAAATTATAAACTTTTGGGGACTTAGCATTTGTATAACAATTACTTGAAAAGATAAGGGTTTCTACACTGTACCCTGCAGTGAGTGTACAGGTTTTTTATTAAGATAATCTTATTGAGACAGTTGAGGGATCTGAGATCAAGGCATTTTGAAATCTCTGCCTGTGGGTGAAACTTTCACCTTGTTGGATGCACGTTCCAAGAAGTGATGTAAGGTTAGCAGTCTCCTGCCAAGATTTCCATTCTCCTTCTTCCCAAGCTGAATATCAGTTCAGCATAGATTTAATTAGGGAGCTTGGAGTGTGTGGGGGGCAGTCTGTGAGGTCTGAGGCTGGCATTTCACTTCTGTGCCAGCTTCTTTTGGTAGCACTTTATGTTGGAAGTCTCTCCTATTTGAGCTCTTTGTGAACTGAAATCAGTGAAGATTTTAACTCTCTTTTAAAATTAAATCTGTCTTATGCTTTAGAGCATCACTGTAAGGATGGCCCCAAGAAAGCTTTTACTATGGATGCAGGCCCTGCACTCTTCTCTCTGCGTTGCTATTTTTTAAATTTTTTTTTTTTTTACTATTCACAGTTCCCTGTTTGTAGCCATTATGAGGCAAAGTTATTATTTTCCCTTCTGAAAGTTTTGATTTCCACAAATATTTTGAGTAGTGTTTTAATAATTTTAACAGTATCTGAAGAACTGTGATCAAGACTCTGCTGTGGCCTTCAACAAATATTTATTACAAGCATGCTGCTAATCCTGGGCAGCACACTTGCCTCTCTACTTGAGGCTGGTGAATGCTGAAAAGCACCTCACCCCTACCCCCTCCGGATCTAATTTAGCAGATCTGCTTTCCTCCCTGCAGAGGTCAAAACTGATGTTCCCTCATTCCCAGTTATCTCAAGTGTGTTTGTCCCACGGTGGGGTCCCTTCAAAGGGAAGGAGGAGCCCAAAGCCTCAGCACAGTCGTGAGCACTCGCTCTTGTAGTCTGCTTGCTGGGAGGAGAGTTGCTGTGTGCTTCCTGCAGCTCAAGAAAACAGTCCAGCACGAAGTGGCAGCTCCTGCGATAAGACATCTGCCAGGAGGAACGTGGTGTTGGGTTTGGCAGCTTCCATGGCTGAGGGTGGCTCTTCTCTGTGTGCTCTGGTGCAGACTGGCTTTCCCTGTCACCCTTGGCTCAGTAATGAGGATGGTGATTGTTATGTATCAGCCAAGGATTTCAGTAGTCACAACGGGTTTTCAGAGAGCAATTTTTGGTTTTCAGAAAGTGATGAACACTCTCTTCCTTTTATAAAGAAAAAAGAAAAGCTGCCTCCTTTCATGGATTTTAAGCTGAGCATCCTACAGATCATGGTGTCTCAACTCACTTCACTCTGAAAATCTGTTACTACAGGTGGATTTTTAAAGAGTAAGTGATAACTTGAGTCTGCTTCTAACGATGTCTCTGGGGCCACAAGAGTGTGTAGTACCCTGAATGTTGTCTATTGCATGATTAGGACTCAAATTAGGAGAAAAAGAACCTATGAAGAACAATATGAGGAAGCAAACAAAGTGCTCCACCTCTCTGGAAAGCAAAGTTATTTTATTATTTCCAGTT
Source organism: Heliornis fulica (assembly GCA_013399135.1). NCBI lineage: Eukaryota > Metazoa > Chordata > Aves > Gruiformes > Heliornithidae > Heliornis > Heliornis fulica. The sequence continues at coordinate 1,512,243 of VXBZ01009173.1, forward strand.
CACTTCAAGAAGATCAAAATTCAGTGTGGTTCCCAGTTGCCTGTTTTAAGGTCCAGAAGAGACTTCTAGTTTGCCTTCTGTTTATGTAATTGTTCCCATCTCTGGTATGCTTCATCCCTGAAGGATGGAGCTTTCCACCTTCCTACAGCCATTGCAAACTGCAGCTTGCTTTTTTCTTTGTGTTGTCATTTCTTCCAGCCCTAACCTTGTGCCCATGCAAGGCTCCCAGCCCTGTGTCATATCTAAAGGTTATGTCCAGTGATTTAGTTGGAGCTGAAGATGTGCCCAAGAGCTAGCAGGGCTCTTGAGGTGCCTGGCCTGTTGTGGAATAGAAGGCCATGAGATCCCTGCTGTTTTTAATAGCTCTCTGACAGTCTTGGGCAGCAAGTGCAGCACACTTCATTATAACTCAGCTTCCACACAGGCAAATGACCTTTGCAGCAGTTAAGAAAAGCACCTCAAACTTTTGTGGTCCTTTTAAAGAGCCAGTGACAGTTTCCTTGCTGGTGGGCTGGCTGTGTTCTCCCCGGCGTTCAGATGGGGAGGGCTTGTTTATGGGCAAAGGACAGATTGCTCCACATCACAACAAATAATAGTTGCTCCACCCCAGTCTGTCTAGATTCCTGTGACAGAGCACATCCCCTGCAAGCTTCCAGGGCTGGGCAGCGCTGCCTGGGAGCAGCTGAGTTGCCTGCCTGGCTTTCCCTTCTAGCTGAGCAGGCAGGCCTGGCTGGGAGCAGGGAGAAGGATGTTTTGTAGTAGTAAAAGGGCTGACAGTTACCTGTGAGCTGTGAGGTGTTCCCTGCTTCCTGATGGATACCAATCCAGCCAGGCTTATTTCATTGCCATGGTAGTGCCTCCTGACTGGGAAGTACAAGGAATAATCCGTAGTAGAACATGATATTGGGTTAATCGGGGGAGAAACTATTCAGAAGTTCCTTTGTCTGGGAGATAAAATGCTGTTGTAAAGATTTAATTTCCCCAAATACTCTCTCAGGACTTGGAAGGCATAATGTTGGGGACATACTCTTAATTTTGCATTGCCATCAGTTTTGTGTTTGTACATCTGGTTTTTAGATAATGATTTCTTCAGCAGCTTTTGAGCCTTTCAGGAGTACTGCAGAAGTGTTGCTATTGTAGTATGGCAAGTGCAAAAGAGTTGTCTTCAGATTTCCAGTTCTAACAGGAGTCCCTGTGTGATATGCCATGCCAGGAAATAATGAGACACCCTGCCTCAGGCATGCAGGAAGATGAGAAAAGCAATGGGAGAAAACCAAGGCAGTGAGCAGCTGGATGACTTGTTGGAGGAGCCCTAGCTTGGCAGTTGCAGGCAGAGGAAGGTTTGTCTGCTGAGTCCCAGTCCAGGGCAAAGCATATCCACTGGAACAAGCAGTCTTGCCTGAGTGGCTTTAAAACATTGCCTCCAGCCCTTGTTCTCTAGGGATCTTTCTTTTTGATGAAATTCTGATGTTTACAGAGTTGTTGGGGGCATCACATACATAGAGACTTTGTAGGCTTGAGATAAGCCCTTTGATGGTCCCAAGTGGATGGAGACTTCCTAGTAAACCTCCCAAAACAGCCTTCAGAAGAGGTGTGGAGGCACTGTCCTGAGCTGATCAGACAGAGGTGACTGTTGTTGGAGTACACCTGAAGACTGACAGTACAGAACAGTGTCTCCTGCTCAGATCAGAAATGCTGGCAGGATGGCATGTGAAACTTCCATCATCTGGAACTATTGGCGGGCTCCCCTCTGTGTGCATGGCTGTGGCATGAACCACACAGTAGGAAATGTGTTGAGGCTGGTAATGCAGCGAGGTTCTCTTTTTCTAAATGGTAGAATTCACCCCTCCTTTTATGTAAGGAAGATCCAGGCTGCAGGTGGATCATTCATGAGTTTTGCTCAGATATATCTGATCTATTTGCTAACCAAATAGTCTGGCTGCAGCTTCTGTACTCTAATACGATTCACTCTTCTTGGCCTGGCTGCCTAGGAGGTGAGCTGTAAGGATTTGTCATGCTCATTGGTATTCCTGTACCCTCCTAGTGGTACTTCTGACTCTCTTAGACTATTTCAGGCTGATTAGAAAGGAGGACAGAAGCGTAAGGAAGGCAATCTCATCTTACTACAGGCTTTGTGAAGGCTGGGATGAGTCCCAAATCAGGCCCTTTTGTTACAAAGCACAGATCCTATTTAAATTTTAAATGAGAAAGACAGGAAAGAACACTGGGCCATTTGTCTCTCGTTACAGAGAATGTCTCTTTATTTCCCCCTCGCTGATATTGTCTGTCACAAATCAGGAGTGCGGGAGGGAAGCGCTGATATTGCTTGTTGGATGTGCAAGGCTGTAATTCAGCTCTCGAACACACAGGCTGTTCGGTGGAAGGCTGAGTGGTTGGTTATTGGAGGGCATGAATGAGACTTGCCATGAAAACCAGGGAGCTGGAGCTACTGCAGAGATAATGAGAGCAGGGAAGAGAGTGGGGGATGATTATCTGTGTGCTCCCAAAGCCTGGACACACTCATACTCATTTGGGATCCCTATATCAGGCTCTGTCTTCTCCGTGCGCTCGTAAAGCGTGGAGTCAGCCCTGCTGGAACAGGGTGTTTCCCAGCTTTGCATGGTATAAACACCTTGGAGTTCATCCTCCGTGGTGATGAACCAACAGGCATTCCCAAACGCTTCCACTGGCAACTTCCCACTCTGGTCCAGAGCCCAGTTTCTTACAGATGAATCTGTCAGGCTCATCAATGTGAAGCACTGCAGTCCTGTGGGCTGGCAAGCCCTATTCCAGGAACTGCCATGCTGTGTCCTGCTCTGGCTTTCGCTAGCTGCAACCTGCTGTAGCTCCCACCCAGGCAGGGTTTGTCCTCTTTCCCATGGTGACAAATGAGCTAGAAATCCCTAACAGGGCTATCCCTGGATGTAGCATATGGTCTTATCTGAAGTTTCACTCCTATGAATCTCTTAGATTTTGTTTGCTGAGGTGTGTCCCTCTACAAAGGAGGAGCATCTCAGTGACAAAGTACTACAAAACAGCTCCAGAAAGCTTCTGACTGGGGGGAAACCTCTGAAACTAATGGGTGCTCTGGTTGTCCCCTGCAAGGAAGCTGCTTGTCAGCCCCGTGGGCTCCCCTTCAGCAGCGAGGGGTATCCTTGAGGAGGGGCAACTATAACAAAACTTGGCCAAATGGTGGAAACACGATCGACTGCTCGATCTGATTAGAGCCAACAGCCGTTCCGCGGAACACTTGCTCCTGCCCTGTACGCAGCTGCACACTACAGTGTAACTATTTATGGGCCTGGCTCCAATGGGATTTGTGGATGGCGAGGCGCGCTCGGCGGGTTGGATTACCGGTGAGATCGCTGCACATGCTGCAGCAAACTGCAACGGACGCAAAATGAGCTTCGCACAAGGGGTGCCTGACACGTGTCCTGCCAGGGAGAAATTCCCCAGCCATGAGGTGATGGAATGAAATGCTCCCCACAGCTGTGCTCCTCTTTCCCTTCAGGCTTTCAGGGTTGGTTTTAGTGCCATGTCTGTGCTGTCTCCATCCCCGGCTGTCTTCCTCACTGCAGAGAAAGCAGTGTCCTGTCATCCACAGGCTCCAAGCAAGGAGATCTATTGTACTATTTGGCCACATGTGCCATCTCTGAGCTTGTGGGGCAAATGGAGGGAGTGCACTGTGTCTCAGGGTGAAGGGTGGCTCCAAGGTGTGCCATCCAACATGAGGATGGGGTGGGGGGGAGCAAAACAACATGGCTCTTGCTGAGGAATACATGAGAGAGGATTTGTTCCTCTCTCCCCTCTCTGTGGGCAGCTCTTAGCATCTAGATTCCCCAAATACTGGGATGATGATGATGATGTTTCTGAGTGGTCCTCAGTTGTATTCAAATGCTTCTTTCCCAGGAGCAGCAGGGAGGGTGCAGGTTTCCATGTGTTAAACTGGTATGTTTGTCCTCTAACATTGTGTTTTGTCTTCCCCTCGCTGTGGTGCTGTGAACTGGATTTGTGAAGTGATCCAGAGTAGAAGCCACCATGCTTGAGCAAGGCTTGGGAACACAAAGTTTTGCAGGAGATACAGAAGCAGGCTCTGTCTCAAATCAGCAGCTGTATTCAGAGCTGTTTTGTTCTGCTTTTCCCCAACAGCTTATGAGGGAGTGGTTTGGATTCTGAAAGTACAAAAACCCAAAACCCCAACCAAGTACCATGACCCATATCTTTGTGTCTCGGAGCAGCCAGACATCGCACCCACCCTGGCAGGCAGAGATCTTCATGCTCATCCTCTGTGTCAAAGGTCAGTTGTGCCAATGGGGTGGTACCAGGGTGGGCAGTGCTTGTCCTCAGATTCCAAATGCCACATTCACAGCGGTGCCAGCTACTCATCCCTTCTCTGGGCTTGGAAAGCATCACCCAAGCCAAGCAATGCCATTTCTGCAGTAGCAGCATCCCTGGGCCTGGAAGGAGCTCTCTGAAGCTCAGTTGATGCAAAGCAGTATTCTATAATCTTTGGCAAAGAGTGGATTTAGGAGGGATGTAAATTTGTTTGTGTTAGAGGGAAAGTACCTTTGTTACTGTTTCCAGCTTGTGGTAAAGGAATGTTCCATGAGGAACACCTGAACGTGGAAGACTTCTTTGCTTGTTCTTTCCAAAAGAAAAAACCAAACCTCCACAACCACTCTGCCAAAACAACAACAACAACAAAAAAACCCCAACCAAGACCTGCCCCACCACCACCTACTTGTCACATCTTGCTGGGATCTCTTAATTACTATACCAAGACTTGCTGTTAAGGTCAGTCACAAAACCAGGTTTATTAGCTAGGCCTGAAATTTGATCAACTGTTCAAAGTTAATTAATCTCCCCCTGACTCCTACATACAGCTGCTGGTTCCTAAGCTTCTCTAAACCAGCTTAACTCCATGGGCTTTACACAGCTCCAGACCTGGCCCACACAAGTGACTTTTCCAGAACATTTCTGTCATTGTGAACAGCAAAGATAAGGATGAAAAAAACCTAAAGTCAAAAAGTCAAGCAGAAGGTAAAAGCAGTGTCCTTTGATCAACTCAGGAAGAGCAATGAAGCAGCCCTCAGTTTCAGCTACAACCTGGAAATCCATGCTGAGCCCTTGGGCTGAGGTTAGTGAGTGCTGCTGGGTAAGTTGGAAGGCCCAGCTGTAAAGATGCTGCAGTATCCAACCACACCAGCTAAGACACCAAATTTGGGGGTTGAGTCATGTTGGCCTAAGCTTAATTATCTGCCTCTCACTGGCTTCAGAGTGAGTTTGGATGCTAATGTTGCACACCCACTGTGCACAGGGACCCCCCTGAAGAACTGAGGGAAAAGAAAGATCCTGGCTTGAAAACCCTCACTCCATGTGGCCAAGGTCCCTGCCTTGTGCTCCTCCATCCCCACTCATTGCAGAAGCAAGGGGTTGCCTGAAAACTCCCAAGATTCCCTGTCAGCAGGGCTGAGTCTCAAGAGAGACAGCACTGCATGCCCGCCTGCAGGAGCTGTTCCAGCCCTACCTAGGCTTGGTTTTTCCCTTGACATCAAAATACCTGTGGTGAGCCTTTGCACCATTACACATGGCCCCAGGTATGTTTTTCTTGATGCTGTTGTCTTCTTGGGGTGTCTCAAACCATAAGGGCTCTGTGGGAGGCATGCTTGGTGCTGGAGACTTCACAGAACTAAGGGAAGGGGGGAAGGGGGTTGTGGGCTTGCTAGTTCCTGGGAGTGGGAGCAGTTGGTGGAAGAATTTGTGTGGTGTCTGTAAAGGTTGGGTGAGAACTTGGTGCCTCGCCGCTCACACGTGGAGCATTTCCTCAACAACCTGCCCGTGTGGCTGAAGAGCATGAAGAGCTGTCCTACCTGTGGGGGCTCATGGAGGAGTTTGGGCAGCTTTAGGCAGGATTGGGAAAGAGACCCTTGACTGCTTGTTTTTTGAGCATGTGCATGACTTGTTTATAGGCAATGCACATCTGAAGGGCTCCTTGTTTCTCTCATCTCTGTCATCCCACACAGGATGGAAATATAGTCTCATCCAACTGGGCCTTTTGGCTTGAGCGACTTTCCCAGGGCTCCCCAAGTGCCTTGAAGGTAGGATGGAGCCGCAGGAGGTGGCTTGGGCAGGGCAGGGTGGCTGCTGCTGCTGTCAGGCTGCATTGCCACCTGCTGGGGACAGAGCCTGAGGTCCCTTCCACCCGTGCTTCTGCAAGGGGTGTCCCCAGGGCAGCCCCCTGCCAGGGGTAAACCTGGTCCCGCTGCTGCATGTTCCCCCAGGTGTTTATGTAAGGTAGATCTGCTGCCTCCTGCTCTGCTCGATTTTTGTCTTCAGAGACTTTATAACTTTGTGTGTTGTAACTCTTGGGGTTTGGGTTTCCTGGTCTGGTTTCTTGGGTGCAGCTGAAGAGATGGGGGGATACTTTGAATGAAGAGCTCAGCTGTTCCGGGCAGAAAGATCTGTCAAACTGGTGAAGTTCTTCCCGGTGTACAGAAAAAATATAAAATCTCTTGCAACAATTTAACTGCATGTGCCAGGACCTTTCTGAGCCAGAGCAGAACTTGTGGTCTCCCTGAGACCCACCAGGTTACCATCAGAAGGTATTAACAAAGTATTAATCTGTGGTAGAACACAAGAACAAAGTAAGAGGGGAAGGGGCAAAGTGGGATCATGGTGTGCAGGGGTGGAAGTCAGATGAGATGCTGGAGATAAGCAAGGCCTAGCTTTGTAACTCGTGTAAACAAAACCCTTTGCCAGCAGCTTTCTGCCCCACAGAGCTTCTTCACATGTGGGACACTCATCCTTAATTCTCCACCTCACCCACAACGTTGGAAACAATGTCCCCCTCGGGGCAGGAGGCTGAGCTGTCCTTCTGCTGTGCTTTCTATCCACACAAGGAAGGGGTCTGCCATGCTGCTGCCTGCTCTGCAGTGCTGTCAGAGTGAAACCTGTGTGTATTAACCTGCAGCAGTAGTTCGTAAACAGATTTATCACACGATCACTGGCCCCCCTACCTGAAGAGTTTTATCACAAACCTGAATGAAAATGGAAGTTGTGGAAAATCAGGCAGTGTAGGACCTCAAACAGCTTAATTGATGCTTATGCTGGAGGGCAGGATCACCTTTACCCATGCTACTCCTGTTAGTCTGGTCCTGAAGTCAGACTCTGGTGGACACTCCCAGCCTCTCTGAGGCAACTTGTTCCTCCTTCCATGGGGCAGGTGGGTGTGTTTCTAGGAGGATCCACATCCTCCTTCTGGTGGCCAGCACTGCACACCTGTATGTTCTGATGCCATGGAGACCAACCTGCAGGACCATGGCCTCCACTGGAAGCTTTAGCAGGGAGCACACTGCAGGGAGGATGATGTCCTGGGAGAAGAGCACAGCACTGGCCATGATCTCTTCAGACATGAATTCTGGTTACAAAGTGGCAAGTAAAAACACCCCAAAGCTTGTTTGTTTCAGTGTTTTTAATAAACAGTGCTCCACACAGCAGTTGTAGGCCACGCCCTGACAATCCCTGATCAGTGTACAAACCCTGGATGGGATGCTGCCATGACATAAGGGTGCACAAACCATGTCCTTTACAGAAGTGATGTCCAGGAGAAACCCAGGCTCAGAGCAGTGTCCTGCACTGCCATGCCCCCTGCCAAGCTGGGAGGTAACTTACAGCAGGCCTGGGGTACTATGGGGTCACACTTCCAAGCTCTGATTCCGCCTTTCCAGGCACCTGCCTGTGTTCTGACCCTGTGAATGATGGGACACGACCCCTGCTGAGTCTCCATGAGCTCAAAGCTTCTGACAGTGCTGCCCAGTCTAAAGGGGATGAGCTTCTCTGCACTTCAGCCTGTCTTCTGATGACTTTCCAGAAACATGAGGGCAGCAGGAGCCTGGGCTTTGAGGAAACAGGCAGCTTTATAGGAATGGTTTCCTACCCTTTGCAGGAGGCTCTTCAGGCTCTGCCTAAGCTGCTGGCACTGTCTTATGTTCACGTGTAAGCTACCTGCATTAGTGTGCCAGGTTCGGCCCTCCTGCTTCAGTACTGCTGCTGCTTGGATGGGGTCTGTACTGCTCTATTGCTTGCCTGCTCCATGGTGTCCTGAGGCACCAGGGCCCTGAGGAGATCAATGGAACCCATGGCCGCTCTCACGCAGGCTGAGGAGCTGCCCTCGACCAGCACAAAGTGTGACAGCTCCATCAGTAGCTCTCCCCGTGCGGCTCCTGCTCCGTGCTCAGTGGTTTACAGGGTCAGGTCAATAATTGCTGCAAATTAATGTAAGCTAATGGATGGAAAAGCAGAAATACTCCTTGCAAGTATCTGGTCTGCTTGACAGGTCACAGCTATTTAAACTATGTCAGGTTTTCCAGGAGGGTAGAGGTGTGGATGCACATCAAACTACAACCACGAGCAAGGCAAATGATTGCCTCAAATTATCTGGGTTCAGGAAAGCTTATAAAATAAAGCATGTAAACAACATCTATAGAGGGAATAGGTTAAACACTGACAGAACTCGGTGGAATGCATTTCCCTTCCCATGCTGCTGCTGGTGAGCCTGGCACCACCCAACGCCTATAACACTTGTAACACTTTATAATAAGAACTTTAAAAGAAACTTGCAAAGCTAAACAGCAGAAACCATGACAGCCAGCATGCTTAGTTTGCCTCCACACCGGATTTTTCTGTTAGATAATCACTGAACTATTGCAAAGTTTAGCATAAGATGACAAATAAGCACAAAAGCAAGCGGATTATTTGTCACTGGAAAAAAAGGCAGATGTGTATACATCACCTTTGCCTTTAAAGCAGGCAGGGAGCAATGCAGGACAGGGCTTTGGCATTTCAGTTCCACCTGTGCCACTTGTTATCAGTCATTAAAAAACCCAACATCTATAAAGACTCCACTGTCCATCACATTTGCTTCCTGTGGAGCAGCCCAGCTCCTGAACTGCCTACTCCCTGGCTGCTCAGAAAGAAAACACTGAAAAGCAACTTACAGGATAATGGTCTCAGGTTTTTCATCAGTTGTTTTCCAAAGGGAACTGAATTTATGTGACCATTTGTCAGCACAAAAAAAAAAAATTATTAAATGGGCAATGTTACATTCAATAGAAAACTTTCTCCCAGGAAATGGGATACAGAAAATAGCAAAACTCTATAGCCAACAAAATACTGTACATTTTCTCCCTGCTCCCACACGTGGCCCTGCATTTTTAAGAGACACCAGCAAAATTTGCATTCTGCCTTTTAAACTGAACCAATGCAATGAGATGATTAGAACTATCAGAGAGCTCAGCACACCCTTGGGAGGATGGATTTATGTTCAGTTGTGTGAACAGTGATGAGCGTGGAAGAAGGAGAAAGCAGCTTCGAACCACTTTTCCAAGTGCAGAGGGATTCAGGCAGGGAACTGCCAAGGTCAGACTCAGAGTTCAAACGCAGGGAACTTGGCCTTAGTGGGCACCAGCAGGTCCGCAAGAAAGTAAATCGTTCCAGCCATTCCTGAGGAGAAGAAAACACAATGTGCTTCAGAGCAAGGCTCCCTTTGGGCACCTGCTTTATCAGTTATCCAGGGGGTGTATGAATCACAGAGACAGGAGAAAGGAAAGGACCTTTCAGGACCTAATAATTCCCAAGGTCTGAAGCCAGGTTTCCCAAGGAATGCAGGTACTTCAGCAGGGAAGCATTCAGAAGTTAATCAAATATTGAGAAGCACCTGGGAAAACATGAGGACTCTTCCCCTCCCCTCCAGCTCCCTCCCTTCTGCTTCATCTGTCCCCAGGTTTCACAATCTGAATTACCTTTGCAAAACTTTAGAGAGCCTGTGACACTGCTGCCTCAGGTCCTCACTGATGTTCCTCAGCCTGCAGCAAAGCTAGGCAGCTTTACGTTAGCTGAGGAACCAGCTCTTTCAGCAGTACCTGCTGATGGCAGATTTTGAGGGACAGAGTGCCAGAGGAGCCAACAACACCTACAAAAGCAGTCCTATTAGCTCCTCACCTTGGGAACAGCATTGCAAAGCCCACAGAGGACTTTAATCCTTAATAAGTTACAAAAAACAGACTGAGAAGCCAGGTTACAAACTACCACCAGGCCTGTACCCAGTAAAGAATTCCCCTTGAGAACCACATGCAGAATCTGGGCAGGAGGCCTGAGAAGACAAGATGCTCCAGCCTGAGCTGCAAGAAGACTGCATCTTGGAAAGGCTCAAAACAGGGAATACAATTCCCTTCCCATCCTCAACACTGAGTTTTGCAAAGGCTTCAGTGGCACACGTATCTGGTTCTCCTTGGCTCTGGACTGGCTCAGTTCCAGGAGCAAACACAAGCCCAGACATGGAGATTACCTTCAAAGAGAGAGAATGGCGTGTCAGGAGTCCGGCACCCGTGCTGGCCATAGCTTAAACACCACTCTGCAAACTGAGACAAGGGGGACAAAAAATGTTCACATTTTGTTAACAATGGATGTTCACATTTTGTTAACAAAAGAACCCACATCTTCATCCTCACATTATCCCTTGCCAAGCAAGGCTTCTGCAAGATATTCCTTCTGTACAGGTTGTCAGACAGTGACTGTTCTGGTGGAGCTCCTCAGATCCACCTGCATCTCAGCCATGATGTCACCAACTCTGCCTAGAAACTAGGCAGAGTTGGTGACATCAAAGGAGTAATTCCCTCTCGTTTCCTTGCCCAGGCTCTCACCTTGCAGGCCCTGTACAGGTACTTCATGTTCTGAGTGAGGTTGTAGAGCGCTAGGAAGCCGTAAGCGTTGCCAGCTGTCCCGTGGCACAGCCCATAGCCTTTCTTCAGTAATCCATACTGCCAGATCACTTCTGCACACTGCAGGGCATCGTTCAGGTACTGCTGTTCCCCAAAGACCTGCAGAGACCAGAAACATCCCCTCTTGCTGAGACAGTTTCCTGAACACAGAGATTCCCTGTATGAGTGGGGAGGTTTGGGTTAATTAGTTCCTCTCCCACTGAAGTCTTAATGCTGTGACTTCGCTAATTTGCAGGAGGCTGTTGCTGATATGGTGAATGGGGCTATGTGACCGTTACTTGGCACAGAACTAGTTGCCACCATCAGTACCCTGTGGGAGGACACCCTGTGCAGCTGATGGGGATTTTCAGAAATCATTTTTGATGAGACTGATTTGTTTTGGTCAGTAGTCCCTGTGGGGCGATTCTGTTGCAACAAGCCATCCTACTTGTAGGCTCAACAGAATCTTCTCCATGATGAAGTTCCACGTTTCCGGGTCCCTAATGGTTCTCTGCAAGATCTCTGATACCTTGTAGGCCTGAAGAAGCATGTAGATAACACCTGGTGCCCCATGGCACCAGTGGACGAGTAGGTCTCTGGTGTCATCAATGCAGGGAGGGTAATTGCCAGATGGGAACTTGAGCTGGCAGACGTAGTCCACGCTGGGTTTGACTGTGTTGTGCAGTTTTACTTGGCTGACTCCAAGGCCAGGCTAAGAGAGAAAAAAGCATTCAATCAGGGAGAATGGCCACTGTCTCTCCCTAAGAAACTCAAGATCTGTCTGAACGGTGCAAAGCCTACTATGGCTGTGTTCCTCTTGCTCCTTGCAAATCAAGGATCAGTGGTCCTTTCCTTGGCATAGGCTTTCACAAATCACAAATATTACTCGGCCCCAGGCTGCTCTGCCCTTTAGCAGGGACATAATTCCAGTCATACCCTTGCATCCCCAGAAACAAAGGCTGCCCCTAGGATGCCACCCAGCCTGCTTCTTTTCCTGAAGTTGAGTAAGAATAGTCTCGAGAACCCAGGTCTAGAGGAGAGAGATAAACTGTTTAAAAGCAGTATTAAGGATGAATAACAGGAAGGATCCCTAGCACCCAGACCATCTCAGCTCTGAGTTGCTGAGCCAGCCTAGCCAGTGGGCTGTGTAGAGACCTTATAGCGGTCTTCCAGTACCTCAAGGGGGCCTACAAGAAAGATGGGGAGAGGTTGTTCAGTAGGGCCTGTTGTGACAGGACATGGGGTGATTGTTTTAAAATAGAGGGAGGTAGATTTAGATTAGACATTAGAAAAAAGTTCTTTACTGTAAGAGTGGTGGAGCACTGGAACAGGTTGCCCAGGGAGGTGGTGGATGCCCCATCCCTGGAGACGTTCAAGGCCAGGTTGGATGAGGCTCTGAGCAACCTGATCTAGTTGGGATGTCCCTGCTTCTTGCAGGGGTTTGGACTAGATGACCTCTGGGAGTCCCTTCTAACTCTAGCCATTCTGTGATTCTATGATCTGCATTCTCACAGATGTTTCTGGGTAACTGCAAGGGAGCGAATTCACCGCTGACCTCAGACAGAAGCAAAGGAGTGGCTTCAGTGTTCTCTTCCAATGACACTGCCTCACTGTGCACTCTGACTGCCCATGGCAGACTGCAGTGATTGCTCTTGTCTTAAAAATTAAAAAAATCAACACTTAGGCTGTAAAGCCGTTAGAGAGGAAAGCCCAACGTTCTCCTCTCCATATTTCAGTGTTTGCTTCCCCCATGGCTTTTTGTGCATTGTGTTTGGCCAGTCCAGGCTTCTTGCACTTCATACAGCAGAGAAGCACGAAGCTCATGCAATATTTTGCGGGAGATTTACACTTAAAATTCTTCGAAACATGAGCCTGGGACCAAGCTCAGGGACTCGGTGTGAGTCTGGGCTTACAGCACATTGCTGTCTCCCTGGCTCCCAACTGGTCATACTGGGCAGTAATCACATCCTCCTCTTGCCAAATCTTCTGCTTCAAAAGCACCAACCAACCCTTTCTGTCTGAGTCACATAAGAAGGTTATATTCACAGAAACTCCTCTGATCCTGCATACGGGCTTGAACTTTGAGGCTGCTGAAGGAAAGCTCAAATACTTGAAACCTGGTGGCTTTTTTCCCCACCTGCTGTGAGAATTGGCTCTAATAAAAGATATCACCTGTTTCTATGACCCTTGCTGTGTTAAAATAATTTATGTTGCTCAGTAGGTGCCCTTAATGTTTTGAAAATGCAGCATTATTTATCGCTGTTATTTTTCTGAGAGCTTAAGCACTGCAAATTTATGCACAATGTGACCCACACAGAGGAATTACCACCCTCATTTCAGAGCCAGGGAAGCAAAGATTCCCAGAGTCCAGTTAGATGGGTGAAATTGTGAGAAAGCATCAAAGTGCAGGGGCACTACAGCTCCTGACCTTGTGCCTGCTTCAGGTATCACGGAATACAGCTGCTTTATCCAAGGCCCCCTGCTTTAACATTTAGATATAGGCCCTGATTTGGAAACAAAGGCTCTTCCTACTTTGCTACTGTGAACACAGTCTCTTTCACCACGCTTTATTTACAGATTCTCACTCTGTAACAATCTGGGTTTGCCCCAAGAAACCACCTCAGAAAATCAAGCAGCTCACAGGTACCACCAAATGGGAATATTTCATAAGCAATTAATGCCAGAGGAGGCAGCTCAGACCCAGCTGACCTTCAGGACTTCACTATGTGAAACTGCTGGTATAATGCAGGCCGTGTTTCCCTAGGGCTCACCACAGAGGTGGGAAATTCCACCTCACAGACATAGCCTACCTTTAGAAGTAGGGATGCATGATCAAACCCAGAAGTAAGCCCATCAGACAAAGGATCTGACCAAGACCCAATTCAAATGCTCCTCCTTGTTCAAAGAAACATGAAACGGCTGCTAAAGGACCCCCAACTCTCCACTGCCTCTTACCTGCATGAGATAGTAGTAAATCCCAGCCAAACCATGGGCTGCCCCTACATAGTACTCCTGATACCACTCGTACATCAGGGGGCTCTTTGCTGTAAAGTTCCTCCTTTTGGCCAAGTTTTCTCCCGAGGCTACAACAGCTTCGCAGACCTGTGGATGGGAACAGATGCAGGTGAAGGAAATGCTGCTATCTTGACACAGCACAGCAAATATCCAGGCACAGAACAAAAGCATTTTCTGCCCAAGAAGGGGTGGGGAGTGTGGGCGAGGGACATATATGTCAGTTCGGTGCTGCCTATGGATTTACATGGATGGAGGGGAGCACATGGTGCTTTGTCTCTCTGGAAGAAGAGTAGCAGGGTTACCATGATGTGGTTTCTCCCTTGCTGACGGAGTTCTCTACACCTAGCCTTGATTTTTACCTGCTCAAAGCTGAGCTGCGTGGAAAGGGATAGCTAACAAATCAGCAGAAGCCACAGCACCTGTTGAATGTGACTCTGAGGGATCTTCTCCTCTCCAAAGTGCTTGTTCACAAATATCAGTGCGTAGAGGTAGCCCATGCGCCCGTACAGCAGCTCATCTGGGACTCGTGGGTCAAGCTTGTGTAGATGGAGCAAACTGCAAAGAAAAATTGACATGGGAGAGATCAGAGGACATGCAAAGCCAGGTAACCGGGTTGTGAGACTGGACCTTGGAAACATGTTTGTTCCTTCATGCTGCTGAGCCTGGCTCTGGGTCTCAGCTGTCCAGCTACACAAGGTGCAGAATTCCTCCTTCCCTCTGCTTTCTGTTTGGTTTATTGCCTTAGTCAGGTCAGCTCTCTATGATGCAGTTGTGCTACATGCTTGTATTTTAGAGGACCAGCTCTAGGAAAGCTACTTGTGGGGAAACCCGTGGGCATGGAAATGGTCAGCATAAAGTAGCTGACTGCTCAGGAAAGGCTGCCCTCCATTATGCCCCTGGGATGCCTCTGTAGCAAGGCAGATCCTCTGCTAAAAATCACTATCTTCAAGCTAACCTGGTATCTGTTCAATGTGTTTGCTAATACATGCTGGAAATACCAAACTAGTGCTGGTAGTACGAGGAAAAATCTCACCCCTGATGCTCAGAAGTCCTGATTCTCCATGCCTGCAAGTGGCTGCACTGTCAGTGGAAAAGGAGGTGCCTCCATGGGTTAAAAATCTAGGTAAGGGGCAGGGAGACAGAGCTGTAAATGTTCTGCAGCACAGATAAGAAATCCTCTCTGGGGAGAGCTGAGCAGTAGTGAGGACAGCTCTGCAGCCTGTGAGTGCTTGAGGCCGCAAGTGCAGAGCAAGAGCTCTGCTGAAGTCACATACTGTCTTTGCCATTTTCCTGTTATCATGTTACAAAGCTGGTGATATTCCTGTAGCACTAACAGAGACTGACAACGCTTCACACTGGTGCTTTGTAGCCCAATTCACCCTTGATGCAATTTTTCCTTTGTTTTGCCTCTCATCACAGTTCCAGCAAGGCTGGATGACCTTCCCTGTCAGAGCAGCAGGCAGGAACGTGACTGGTTTTGGCTTTATTTTCCTGTTCACACCCAAGACAGCAATCTGCAAAATGCCATCACTTTGAAAATACCAGCATTAAAGTGTCTTCACGGCAGTTCTCTCAGCTGCTGTCTGCTGTGCCTGCAATGAGGAGAGGGATGAGAAACCAGCCAGGAGAGCTGTGTGTGTGCAGGGTTTCCCTGTCACAGCAGCATGAGGAGCAGAAAAGGTGCCTTGGCAGCCTTTGTTCCTGGGCAGAACAATGTGGTGCAAGGTAAACAAGCAATCAAATGCCCTGTGTACCCTCGGAGCAGAGAGAGGATGCTGGGCTCTGACTCCCCAGAGCAGGAAACATTCCAGTGGCACAGGACTCTAAGTGAGCAGGGACATTGGAACTGAGACAGCAGTGTCTCAGGGTGGACTGGCCTTGCCTCCTCATGTACCACTTGGGATGTGCATTGCTCTTGGCAAGGGGATATTTCTTGTGGAATAAACCAGAGACACAGACTTTACATCCACGACTAGGAGTAGGCAGGGTCCCTGAAAGGAACACCCTGCTGTCACCTCATGTTCCCTGATCCCAGGTCCAAGGAAGACAGATGAAGAGGAGGGTTTCCAAGGAGGAAAACAGTGTTTTGACAGACAGACTCTGCCCAGCCCCAGGCTGGCCAGAAGTGCTGCTGGCTGGTGATGTTGTTTAGCTCTTGGACGCCAGGGATGTGTCAGATTCAATAGAAGGCATGGATGGGTGGATAAACAGTAATACCCACAGCAAGGATTTGCTGAGGTCTTGATGTGAAACCTTCTTTTTGTGGGGAAATCTGAAGCAGCTGGAGCTACTATTCATGCTCCTTATGTATTACTGTTTTTACCTCTAGCTGCTTTTCCAGCCAGGATAACCGTGGAGGAAGCCTGGCAGCAGTTTCTGTTGTTTCTGAAATGTGGGGCAGGGCTGCATGGCGTTTGTGCAGCCAAGAGATGCCTGGGACGCTGCTGGACTGATGGCATGCAGAAGGCTTTTCTTGGTGCAAGGGGGTAAACTGAAGTCCCTGACTGGAAGAGACAGTCCTGCTCACCTGTCAGCCTGTTACCTGTCCAGACTCAGAAGTTTCTGGACAGAGGGAAAGCCAGGCAGCTGTAGAGCAAGATGGGATTTTTGTATGCCACTGCTCTAAAAGCAAACCTTCAACCTCTTAAGTCGGTGGGAGATGTTGGGCAAAAGAGGAGTCCTGGAACACAGCTCAGATTTTCACAGGCACTTGGGAAACGGGCTGCCCTGAAATGTTAGTCTCTCCAGGGCATAAAAGCAGATTTGTTGATCATGAAATTATTTAGGCAGGAGCAAGAAGCTAAGAAAACTCAAGCTTCTGCTTCTTCCTCTACTGTAGGTAAAACCTGGCTGATGGATTCTCTCCTTGGTCTTTGAGAAGGTGCGGTGCTTGAAATGACAGAGAACAGAACAGAGAGAGGCCAATCTCCACAGCAACAACAGAAGCACACTTGCTATGCACTTGTACTGCATAAGGTAGCAACCGGCCCGTAACGCAACAGCATTCCCCAAATCCACTTAAGGGTTTGATTAAGGGAGCTCTTTCTCGGGGAAATACTGCCTTTTTAAAGGCAGCACGGTCAGGCTAACTGCTCTGGGAATTGGTGGTAGAGCAAGGACACTATAACCGTTCCTTTGAGAAAGCCGCAGTTTGCTTTTTTCCCTCCCCTCAGATGTATGAAGAAACCAATTTCCAAGGCTCTGCCTTTATTACGCCATTAGATGGCAGTGCAGAATTAATCAGAGTTCCTGTTCTGCCACAAACCGGCAAGCAGAGCAGGAGGGGAGAGCCGCTGCAAGAAACCCTGGATTAGGGATTTTTCACAACTTGGGGTTTATACAACCAGCACTGTCTGACAGATTAGTTCTTTTTGTTATCAGATATATTAACCACGGTGAGATTCACCACTTCGACACAGTGTCAAGCAAAACCTGAACTACAGATTATTTTAAGAATAAAGAGAGTTCTGTCCTCAGATTGACCATATCCATAAATTAGAAGCTATTCTTAGCTAAGGGAGTGGGAACTTGGTGTCCAAATCATAGAAGCACCTCTGATTCCCACCCGCGGCTTTTAAAATTGATATTATTTGTCACTTGCTCATGGCTGTTTAAGGGCAGTCATGGTTGTTCTGAAGCATCAGGGGGTTTCTCTTCTTTTTGTGCTGACCATGTGCAAAAGGAAACTCTTTACAGGACTGTTTCTCACCTCCTCAAACTGAAGTCCCTTAAGGATACGCAGTTGCAAGCTTTTCTCACTTAATCTTTTTTCCTTCCTCTGCCACATGCCCATCTGACTGCAGGACTGCTTGTTTGTCCTTTTCTTAAGTACCCAACAAAAATACATTCTTAAAAACAGTTGAGGGAAGGCAGGAAATAGAAATAAATGAATCATAACCATCTGCATTCAGCAGCTGAACAAGATGCTGTCAATCTTAGGCTTAAGTGAAAGTCAACTAACAAATAGCAAGTGGAAGTGGGTGACAAAATTAATTGACTGCCACATTTCTCCTTTTCATCACAACGGCTGTACAGCTAAATTTAAGGGAATCTGTATAAAAAAAACCAACCTCACCTTCTGTTGTGGGGTGCTGTGGCTTGGGGTGGGGTTTTTTGGCACTATTTTTTTTCCTCCTGTGCTCATCTGAATTATTTTGAAGATGGCAATAGCAGCTGAACCTTGCTCCCCAGCCTGCTTGCTGCCAGATAAGGAAGTCTGTCCTTAAGCTAGCTCCTTCCCTGGGGCAGAACAAGTTTGTGCTGCCTTGCTGAATTACGGGATTATCTTTCACACAAGACTGCAAGAGAGCGTATTCAGGCTTGGTGGAGAGTGCCAGCACAAGCCCAGACCAGCTCTGTGAGCAAGAGGAGCATTAGGTCAAAGACATAACTGGGTGTTTTACCGAGTGATGCATTCTTCTGACTGCTTGTGGTTCTGCAGCTTGTGGTAGACAACAGCAGCCACTGCCAAGGGCCCGGCATCTCCACACAAGAAAGTGATGGACCGTCTTGTCAGACAGCTCAGGCTCTTCTTCACATATTCATGGGCCACCTGAAGGTAGGCTGGATCTCCATACACGTCATAGAGGTGCAAATACAGCAAAGCAATGCCTGCAAAAAGAACATAAAGGTTGCAGCATCCACCCACAGCTTTGTGACCACCTGTGTACATGATGCTGCTCGTGAGTGGACTTTAGGTCAACACAAACAGCACTCTCTGACCCAGGAAGTCCGGAAGGACAGCAGAGCTTGTGATACACAGGTTACCTACAATTTTAGTAGTGAGGAGCAAAAGATGAGACCTAGCAAAACCCTACCTAAATCTATCAACTGTACCTGGGACTGTTGCTAAACAGTGGAGGGGAAAAAAGTCATCACAGGGCAAGATGGTACTTGTGGGAGAGCAGTGCTGAGCCGTCACTCTCTCTCAAGTATTTTCTCCCATGCCAGGGCATAAAGGGCTGGGTCACTTACCCTGGATTGGATTTTAAAAAGAGTGACACATCATTGGCACTGAGAAACAGAACCCTTAATGCACCCTACAAAAGGGCTGCCCAGCTGTCCTCTGCAGCACATCGCTGTGGGATCAGCCCTGGTCTGAAACAAACAGCTACCTGGAACACTGGAAAAGGCAATGTGGTCCACCCTGGAGGTTTGAAATGGGCCAGCCAGCTACAGAAACAACTCCACTACTGAAAAGTCCCATCAGTTGCTCTCCTCTGCCTCCACCTGCACTATCTTCATCCAGCTCTTGAAGCTTTTAGCAGGTAACTGAGGAGTCCTCAGTAAGCCTTGGAAGGTCTTCCACATGTGAACTATCCTTCTGATCTGGAGGGCATCCTCAAAGGTGCACTGAAGAAAGCTACTGGCCTACATCACTATGAGAAAATGTTACTTCTTCCCTTACCAGTAACCATTATCTGAGACAACCTGGATTCTGTGTTCAGTACTAAATTAATAGGGCCACTCTCTGCAGATTTTTATGTGGTGAGGTGGGGAGGGGTAGGGGGCCAAGCACACCACAAAATCACTTTCCATGGCACTGAGGACAATTTTAAATTTAGATCATTTTCTCATTTTTCATGGGTGATCTCCAAAGCTTCGTGTAGAGATAATTCAATTCCACATGTATATTAAGGGCAAATTCTCATTTCCTGCTGAAGCTGATAGCCTTGTCCTCTCCCTAAGCAGTCTGGTGTTCGTACTTCCAGAGAGAGCTCAGGTGCACGGTGCCATTGCTCAAGTCTGTAAGGATGTGGATACGATGCCCTTCTTTAAAGGGGAACACTCCTCTTCCAGCTAGCAAATGTCAAGTGACTGTCCTTGATTTATTTAGCACCTAGCAGAGCTTCTAGACTTTAAAAGGCCTGACAGCTGTCTGAGCACAGTTTGCGCTCTTGGCTTATCTGCTTTAATATACAACTTTTTCCTTGTAAGTAGCTTTTACTTCCACTGCCATCATACCACCCTAATTATGTATGTACATCACTACCAGGCCAAGACTACTGCTAGGATTGAACTCTTAGAAATAAATGTCTCTGTATTGTTTTCCTCTGACTTCTTTGCCTCTCCTGTTTTACTACATCTCTTGCTTGCTTTCCTCTTAAGCCCAAGTATCTTTAGAAAAGACTCCAAAAAGCCACTGACCTATATTAAAGGATGGAGGGGATAATTTGCTTCCCCAAACCGTTCATTTCTACTTTTTCTTTGAAACCCCAAGGCTTTACAAACTGAATCTAAAGCCTATTTTATCAGCTCATTCCTCAAGGAATTTATATTCCTAGGCTGATGAGAAGGGCAGCATGGAGTGCTGCCTTCAGCCTCCTGCTTGCTCTGTGCCCATCTGTGAGCCCAAAAAACGTGAACTACTGAGCAGTGGCTGCCTGTGGCCTGCTACTGCCAAACATGTGCATGTTTGGTCCTGGTTACTGGCTACTACTGGACCTTCTTCTCTGTACTTTCTCCAGACTTCAAAGTCTTTTGCTCCTTGCAAGAGTGTTAAGACCTGCTGCATAGCCACGTGTGACGGCGAGTGCACCGGGCATCACATGATAGCGCAGGACTGCAGCGAGCACACACGCTACTGCCAGCATGTCACGACTGAAACTGCCATCCCTAGTGTGCAGGGAGCCAACAATCTGGAGTATTAATGCCCAAGGTGCTTGCTTGCTGCAGGGAGTCAGGAGGCAAAAACCAACTGTGTCTCTCACAAAGTCCATTTATGTAATGTCTTCGGTAGGACAGTAAACACCATCTCCCTCCTCTTGCTATGCTGTGTGAGCAGTACTGTAGATGCAGGAGTTCCTTGCATCAGATTTTTGTTGATCAGGGCAGAGACTTAAAACATACACAGTAGAAATGCAATTGTTTGCACCAGTTTGCTAGTGCAAATGGCCCCGAGTTTAGGAACCACTGCTTTCCACAGAGCAGACAGCATTGGAGATGCCAGAAAAGTTTCCCCTTGAGACCTGAAGCACTGCAGCAGGATGAAAGAATCTGTCACCCATATGACTATTTCTCTTTGATCAACAGAGCAAAGCTCTGCCTCAACTTCCCTGCAAGTTTTGACTTGTTCTTTATTTTGGGTTGCACTACCATTGCAGGCAGGCCTGCGGTGGGAGAACAGCAGCAGTGAGACAAAGCTTCCCCTTCACACTGAATAAGGTCGCTGCTGACAGCACCAGCAGGGATGTCCACTAGACTCTTCTGACCATACCTCCTTGTCCACCAGGAGCTGAGCTGCAGTGGTGCAATCCTTTCATAAAAAAAAAACCTTGGGTTGCCACAAATTGAGATTTCTTGACTTACTTTGGATCAGTTCCAAACCTGTCATCTACAGTAACAAAGACCTCGGAGGTCTTGCATTGACCTAGGGAAGTTAAGTCAGCCAGCACCCACAAAGCAGGATGTCAAACACAGAGGGAAGAACTGGAAACCCACCTCTGCATGGAGTGATGAAGATTTCTAGTGAGAAACCTGTAATTTTAGTGAGTTGGGTATTGGGTACAAGTTACAGAGGGGGTGGCACAGCTTTATCAAAGGATATAAAGCATCTTTTCTGGTGCAGATGCACAGGATGTTATCTCATGCTCATAAATGCATGCCAAAGCCATGCTGAAGGGGACAGCAAGACACCTCCCGAGGGCTGTATCATCCTGTGTTCAGAACTGTCTGGGCAGCCACAGGTGCACTTCACCACAGCTTGCCTTCCTAGTGCGCTGCAGGACACGGGACACTTCGCAAGGTGCCTCAGCTTCTCTGGCCTATAAACAAAAAAGCTGCTTCTGTAAAACTTTACAAATGAAGCTCTCCCCTGAACCTCCACCCCCCCTAGCAAAAACCCAGCCCAAACCAAACCAAACCAAACCTACCACTGCCCCACCACAGAATCCTGCAACACGTTAGGTTAGTAGGGATCCATGGAGGTGATCTGATCCAACCCTCTGAAATTAAGGCTTATTTCAAATTTACATCCCTTTGCTCTGAGCCTTGTCTAATCAAATATCTACTATCTCCAAAACAGAGATTTCTCAAAAACCACCCACCAAGCACTTGGCAGGAACATTGTTTATGTGGGTGACAAAAGGCATTCTGTTCTCTCATCAAACACGTTCTCACTGCCTCTTGTTCTGTAGGGATTTGCTGAGCATTTATGTTCTGTGTAACAGAACTCTCTTAAGGAGATGCAAGTTCTTCAGGTTCTGAGGTTAAAACTAAGATACTGCACTGAAGTGAATGAAAGGTGATTTTCCCAGCAGCTTTCCTGAACTGGTACAGTCAGAATTTCCAGACATTCTTCAATGGCTTTTCTTTCATCTGGTGTGTTTTTTGAAAAGCCCTTTCAGAAGACAACTCAGCCATGCTCATCTCCTCTTACCAACAGGCCAGACAAAAGCTGTGGGTGGAGGAGGCCAGCTGGACTCACCTGTCTGTTTCAGAGGCCTTCCAGCTCTGAAAGCCATGACTATGACATTGCTAAAGAAGAAAATGCTTGTATGGGAAACAAACTCCAAAGGCACTGCCATAATGTGGAGGAAGGGGAATCTCTCCCTTATATACTGTTTTAGGTGGCAGATCACCTCATCATCTCGGAAGGACACAACAGGCATCAGACTTGGGAGCTTCATAGCTTCTGCAGTCAGCTAAGAGATGACAGGAGTGAAGTCTATCCCCTTCTCTTTCCACTGCTTGTGCTCCCAGTGGAAGTAGTCTTTGGAGCAAGGCGTCTTGCTCAATGAGAATTCTCATCACGCACCTACACGCTCTCTGGCATCCTCACACTAATCCATTAGAAACCGGATGAGACAGTTGTACTCCTGCCAGGACTTGAACTGCTTCCGATTCAGAATTCACTTTCAGTGGTTTACCTTCCCTCAGTCAACACTCTGATACCAACAAAAAAATTAAGACCACAAAAGCTCTTGCAACAGCCTTGCTAAATTGATTAAAAGACCAAACACAACAGCCGAGCCTGGTCTATACCCAGGCACGTCCTATGTGTTGCCTACAGGGCCCTGAGCTCCATGGGAGCTGCGTGAAACTCTTTAACAAGCTGATTCAAATGTATTCCGAGGGCATTCAGCTGTATGCTGGATAATCTTGATCCAAAGCGGTTTTTTTATCAATCAGAGCTGGAAATATAAGTCTGTCCTTCCCTCCCTTTGCTTCAACTTCACGTGCCAAGAAGCTGTGGCTTCCCTGGCACAAATGCAGGCTGGGGGAATGGGCCTCTGTCAAGTGTGTTGGGAAGGAAACAGGCACCAAAGTAAAACGTGAGCATATGCTGTGTATTACTGGGTGTAATGTAGTACACTCAAGTATGTTACATTTCACGCAGAGTTTGCGCTGAGAGAGCCGCGTTTCAAATATCTCTTATTAGCAGCCACAAGAGTGCGGGTTGATTTCAGACTGCTGGGCAATGATTTACATGAGGAGATACTCAACAAGCCTTTTCTACATAAGCAATTACAGGAAAAAGCTGCTGTCTTGGCCCAATTAATTTTGTCTCTGGAAACCAGCACTGAATAAATTAATATAGCTAGGATTAGAAAAGAAGGGAGGGTGACAAAAATACAGTGTAATATCTGAAAACTTTGCTTTGCTGGCTGTGACCTGCAGGAAATCTGTCCGTGGGTTTTTTTCCTAATCCTATTAGCCAAGGCGAGAAGGTTGCTTGCTCAATGAGGAACGATCCCGGCGAGAAACAGAAAGGGCTCCCTCTGGAGAAACTCCATTCCAGCTGAAATCATACCAGAGCTCTTAACCACTGCTTCACAACTGCAGCCACTTTCCAACACAAGAAAGGGAACATGGTCTCTGGGGAAAGGTGCTTACCTCCTCCCTGCAGACTTCCAGACTATTCCAAACATCAGCTAATTGTCCTCCTGCTTCTTCTCTGGAATTATTCTGGCCCGAGGCAAACTCTACCACTGTGCCAAGTAGCACCCTTATGACTAAGACCATCTTTCCTTACAGAGTGCTTTATATCTGAGGGGACCTCAGAGCAGGGCCATGCAGATTGGAAGACTGAACCTGTCTCCCAAGGTGGAATCAGCCCGCACCGAACAAAAATGCATAAATTCAGACAGCAGCGGAGTGCTGCCAGGCAGCAACTGATGAAATTAATGCTCTCCCACGCTGGAATTTAATACTGGCATCCTAGCATTTCTTATGAACTACTCTAGAGTGCTCTTGGTGCCTGTCTACCTTACTAAAAATTTTAGGCAGGCATTTCTGGCAATGCTGTTGTCAAGCTGCAATGTTAGTTTAGTGCCAACACAATGCACATCATTCTCCCAAGCAAAGCGTTGGCATCAGGTTCCACAGCATCCAAACACAAGCCAGCTACACCCAGATTATAATATAGAAAGTTGCCATTCAGGACTGTAGTGCATTGCCAAAAAAAAAAAAAAGACAAAAAATCTTGCAGCAAGCATAAGAATAATTGCAACTACCCCAGGGTCCCTCCCTAGAGCCTGGCACAGTGCAGAAGGCAGGAAAGCTGACACAGCACACAGCAGCAGCAGCCAAGGATGAGAAGGCAGAGAAAGGTGTGTCCTCCCCAGCTCCGGTGGGTAGGAATAGGGAGGGGAAGGCAAGGCATGATCCCAACGGAAGGAAAATGAGGTTGAAAATGCAGAACAGGAAAAAGACAAGCTCCTGGAAGCTTGCACACAAGAGTCAGTGTGTGAGGAAGGCTTCCATCTTTCATTATACACATGTTTGCATTTCTGTAGGTCCTGGAGCAGAACTAACCCTGACTAAGTGGAGTGGACACTGACTGGGGAACAGGAATGGAGCAACCTGCCTACTGGACAATGTCGTAAGATGAAATTCAGCCCAAACAGAAAACACGGGCCATCAGCTCACCGCTGCCATGTGCAAGGACTCTTTGCAGGGAAATGAGCTACCACGTGCATCTGCCTGCTTCATGGAGTGTTGGTTTAGTTGCCATCATCCCCACCATGGACAGATTTGGAGCCAGTCCCTTTAAAGGCTCCCATGTTAGCTCTCAAGCAGGCACTGGCTTTCTCTGCTGCCTAAATTCAGCACTATTAACCAAGAGAGCACCCAGTCCTGCTCTGCAACACTAGAGTCTGTAGTGCAGCTTGAAGCCTGTTCAGAAATGGGGAGTACCAAGGGATGCAGCCCCTTGTTTTAATAGACTAAAACATGCAGAAGAACCTCTGTGAAAGACACGGATCGACTGTGATCATTCAGACAGCCAAAGCAAACCCACGGTCTGCCTTCGCCTGACCTGGAAACCCACTCCAGAGAGCTCTGTGCGATCCGCCCAGCGACCCTACCTGCCCAGCCAGTGTACGAGGTGCAGTCCTGCGGGTCGGCGGACTTGAGGCCCCTCTCCATCTGCTGCAGCAGCTCCCTGATTTTGTTATTCAGCCGCTGTGTGAATTCGGGGGTCAGCTATGGAGAAAAGAAACCCCACAAAACCACCCATGAAAACCCGTGAAGTAAACGTTAGCAGGCGGACGGGACCTCGGTAAGCTGGAGGTGCCTGGAGGGGGCACAACCAGAGGGCCGGGTGTCTTTTAACCTGACGGGTCTCTGCTGGAAGCCCTTGGCTACCCGAGGAGCCGGATGGGCTCCCCGCTGCCTAATCTGGCTTGGCGGCCGGGGCGGGAGCGGGCCCTTCCCGGGGAGGGGGCGGCCCGGCCGCCTCACCCCGACCCCACTCACCCTCCCGGCGGCATCGAAGAAGCCGGTGGCCAAGGACTTGTCATAGTCCGCGTAGGGATTAGGAAGCGCCCGCTGCGCCATCATGGTGCCGGCGTCCCCGCTCCGCTCCGCCGCGATCCGCCCCCGCCCCGCCCCGGAAGGGAGAGGGTGGCGGGGCGAGTCCCTGCGCTACTCCCCTTCCCTTCGCCCGCTGGGATGGGGCGGAGGCCGCGCCGCTTCGGAGTCCTGGGCGGCATAGGGAGCTCTGTGGCGGGAAAGGCCTTTTGCAGGTGGCTCTCTGGGGCCCGCAGGCTCCGTGCCCTACAGAGGCTCTTCTCGGCCGGCGCCGTACGGCTTTGAGGCGCCTCAGGACTTAGGGCCCCTTGCAGCTCCCTCTGTGAGGATTAGCGTCTTTATTTTTTTCTGACTCTGCGGGGTGCAGGGGGTCCTGTAGGCTTTGGGGCCCCCTGTAACTGGTCCTGTGGGTGCTTGGGAGCCTCGTGGAGTTTAGGAGCCCCTTGCAGCTGGCCCTGGGAACTTAGGGGTGTTGTGAGGCTGGGCACTGTGTGGGCAGCTCTGCGGGGCTGGTGGCCTCACAGGTGTCTGGCTGGGGCAGGGTGTGAGCCCAGGGAGACATGTTGAGGCCTGCTTCCCGCTGGGGCCTGAGCCAGGCCGGGACAAGTGATGGGGCTTTGCTGTGCTGTCCTCTGATGAGCTGCTGTATCTCCTCCACTGAGGCCATGTGTGTCTGCCATGCCAGCTGAGCTGCCTCTTGTGACTGCAGGGTACGTCCTTCTGACTCGCAGCCCCAACTACTGTAACTTGTCCAGCTCACCATCAGGAGGATGGATCCAGGCTCTTCTCAGTGTTGGTTAGTGATAGAACGAGGGGAAATTGTTCCAAACTGGAACATAGAAAGTTCTATCTTAATATAAGGAGGAACTTTGTCACTGTGAGGGTGATGGATTACTGGAACAGGCTGCCCAGAGAGGTTGTGGAGTCTCCTTCTCTGGAGACATTCAAGACCAATCTGGACACGTTCCTGTGTGATCTAGTCTAGATGATCCTGCTCAGGCAGGGGGGTTGGACTGAGTGATCTTTCGAGGTCCCTTCCAAATCCTAACATTCTGTGTTTCGACAATCCCCAATGCCAAGTGGCTGTGATGCCCTGATGATGGGTGTCCCTGCAGCCCTGTGGTGGCGTGTGCATGTGCAGCAAGCCATGTACAGTGTATCTTTGGCTAGGGCATAGTATTCATTGGGCAAAGTGGTCCTTGTGTGCTGTGTTTCTGAATCCAGGCCTTGCTGTGTGATGTTACATCACAGATCTCCTTTCCCTGACCTTGTAGACTTGAGACAGGTTGTGACATCCCTGTCTGGGGTCTGGCTCATTGAAGAGCATGACAAGCACAGCTTTTGGGCTCTCCAGTATATCTAGCTTTGCAGGCCTGCCTGTGCTTCTCTTGGGAAAGCACAAATAAATGTGGCTGAGAGTGAAGCTTTTGGTGGCTGACAGGGGTCTAAGTGCAGTGGCAGTGCCCCTTGTAGGAGGAGCTGGATCCATCTGGGTTAAGGGGAAACAGCACTCCTCAGAATTACCACCATTTGGTGGTAGTTGAAACACATGTGGGAATATATTAAGCTGCTGCATTCATGTTTGGGACAATTGTATTGTATATGGGATTCTAGTTTTCTGTCTGTGTCTGACACAGACATTTCTAGTCTCCATTTTTTATTTCAGTCTCTAAAATCAGAGCTCAGTAAAAAGAAAAAATATATTGTAGGGGATGGTGAGAAATGAGCAAAAAAGAGGGAATCCCAATTGTATTCACTTGCAATTCCCTTTCACTCAGCTGTTCTTTGATTAGTGAATTTCAGTCGTATCAACACTGCCTTGCATTCAAGGCAGGGGGATGGACTGGGCAGCTTTAGTATTCAGAGAGGCAGCTGTAGCATCAGCAGAAATAACATGGGGTCTTCTGCTAGCAGCCAAATTCACAACCCTGTATTACGGTCTTCCCTTCCATCTGCAGGTGAAAACAATATGCACTGCCCTCCCTCAGGCACAGTTCAGTATTAACTTCCAGCATAAGATGCACCATTTCAGCCTCAGTGTCTTTGTTTTGTCTTTGATTCCTCTCATATTCTTTTTTTTTCTTTTTTTTTTTT